>VCMS01000146.1:0-134942 GCA_022539475.1 Gracilaria domingensis | reverse complement strand
AGCGCCGGCAGACTCAACAAACACCGAACCCCCTTCCTCGCCCCCTCTAACCGCCCCGTCCGATAAACGTAGCACTCGCCCAGACGAAGGACCTTTATCTCCAGGAACAGCTTGGCTCTCTCCCTACGCTCATCCGAGCAGCACAGCATACCTCAGCCCGCATCACCAACTCGCCTCCCAGTCCCCTTCCACAGGCTCAAGGTAACGCCTTCTCCCCTCTCCACCCTCACAGAAAGACCACATCCATAACCTCGTCACCTACATATCCTCCATCGCCACAAAACTCGGAAAGCGTTCTGCTGACGAGCTCATCAACATTCTCAAGCAATCCACCTTTCCCTCTTCCCTCTTCCAGACCTCCATCACTTCCGCTGCCGAATGTCTGAAACTGCACTCCAAAATCTTCGAAGAAACAGTCAGCTCCATTGGGTTCACCTCAACCATCATCCATGACAAAAACCATAACTTCTCCGCCACCCTCTACCTCAGGGACCCCGTTCAGGTTCTCCTACAACAACTTCGTCTCGCATCCCACAGCAACTCCTTCTTTCATCCAGTCAAACAAGCTTCAAGAACAGGAACTACCGCAATCGCACACCCTATGGCTTCGGAACTCGGCCGCCATGTCGTCCCGACTATCAAGAGGCATATCATGCATTCTCCGGACCCCGACGTCATCTCGCACGATCCCAGTATCACCGGCACAGACTCGTTCGTCGGCCTCGTTCAACTATATTCAGACAAGTCTTCCACCTCTTTGAAAAGTTCTTCTGTTACGTCGTATCCTCTTCACATCACCCTCCTCAATTTCAATGACTCCTCCCGCAGAAAGTGCATCACGCAGAACTACACACTCGTCGGATACATACCCACATCCTTCACCTCCGACTCGTCCTCACTGACACAGATTCCTTCGAAGTCGCTCCCTCAACCCCCTGCGTGACCCGCATTGTGCGCATGCAGCTCGTCCAGGAGTCCCTAGAAGCCATCCTTAAACCTCTGTATCATATCGGTATGAAGGGTTTTCCCTTCCGCGACGCCAAAGGAGTCCTTCGTCAATGCCATCCAGTCATCTCCAACTACAGCGCTGACATCCCCGAAGCCAAGGACATTCTCGCAGTACTTCATGGCACAAAGCCAAGCAAACCCTGCCACCGTTGTCTCCTCCCTCGTTCAAAACTCAACCTGTACCAACCTACTCTCACAGAGCGAACCCTCTCACACACTTTGCAAACCAGAAAAAGACATGATGACCTACTTCTCGAGGCAGATTCTGCTCTCCTCTCCCATAGACCACGGGTTGCAAGGAACCTCAAAGAAGAAGCTGCAGAACTTCTCCACTCCACCTCTCTCTCTCCATACAAGTCCTTTCTGGAATCTTACCCTCTTCTCAACATCTCTTCACTGCTCACTCCTTATTCAATCTTCTCCTTCGAGCCCCTTCACAACTTTCACCTTGGCATCTCTAAACTCATCAAACTCGCCACAATCGAACGCCTGAAGTCCGATTCTCTTCACACTTCCGTGGGCTTCAATGGATCCTCCAGGTCGTTTCGGTCCATCAGAACATCTATTCTACTCACGCCAACTCCATCCTAGCTGACATCGAACGCTCGTTTCCGGCTCCAGGGCTTCATATTGATTTCTCGACATCTGAAAAGGGTAAGTCTCTCAACGGCTTCTTCACCACTGACGGAATCAGAGGCATGCTAGAAGCAAAGGACTATCGCGCCCTCGACATGGTCTTCACCTTCATCGGTGCATTCTTCGACCGTTGGTGGGTGTAGTATCTCCCGCCCCAATAACCACCATTTTCACCTCTTACGTCGATCTCGTCAATAACGTTCTTCACTACCACACTGCCCCAGAATGGACTGATGATCGCTTACGCTCTTTGGAGACTCTCATCAAGAACTTCAAGACTCAAACTGTCTCAGTTTTGGGTCCATACCAGGCCTCCAACTTTCGTACTCTCAAATTCCATCTCCTGGATCACATCATTCCAGACATCCGTCGATACGGAGGCCTCCATTTCGATGATGCAGGTGTGTACGAGCACGCGCATCTCCTCTTCAAGAACCACTACCGCCGTACCTCTCGCAGAAGATCAACTGCGCATAAGGAAACAGTGGACTCAATCCAAGAGTGGCAGGATTTCTTACACTCCATCTCGGTAAGGAAACACTTCTCCATGTCTACCAACTCGGCCAGTCGTTTGTCGCAGCGGTGTCCCTCCATGGTTCGTGATGGTAGTTCATTCTCCCTCTTCGACATCATCATGGCCGACAAGTATCTACGGTCCCATCCAAACGTCCCGTCATCTGCTCTCACAGATTTGTTCTCCAAAACTACATTGCAGTTCATCAACCAAATCTCTCGCGACGCCCTCTCTTCCTTCCGTACCCTAAGCTTAGAAACTCTTCAACCGTTGGACAACCCCCATGACATCAAAATCACCGTCGTTAACTCCGCTTACATTGTTTCTGGATTCTGCCCCTCGCTGGATGACTACGATCGTCACTTTTAATGCATTAGACTGCCAGAGCCGGAGGTCTCTTTGTGTGAACGTATTTTTGCAACCACTTCTTTCCGCCCTTCTAAGTCCCCAAAATTCTCTACCGTCCTGGTTCATGGAACTCCTACTCCCGGTTGTGACTTCCCGACCGCATGGGTATGCAAAGTCTTTGCCCTGGTTCGCTTTAGCAGATGTAACCAAAGCAATTCCGATTCTGAATTTTCCTTTGTTCGCTTCTTCAGGTAACGGAGCCGTTGGATAACATTGACGAATCCTTGAACTGCATTTCCCTCCGCTGGGCCACGGATGACGAGGAAGATCACACATTGCAAACCTCCAATTCTCTAAAACGGTCAAAACTGCATCTGTATCCCCATGGTTCGGTCTCGTCCCATTCTCTTCGATCAAAGGCTCGGTACACATCCTCCGACAAAACTATCCCGCACGCCCCTTTTTCCCTCCATTGCACTGGAAGTTCCACCGATTCTACATTAACAGATTCTATCGCAATCCCCGAGCTCGTTTACACTACCATCCAATCACCAAACTTTCGTAACGTAAACCATAATGCATTAGTGACGTTCTATCCAATTCTCCTCATGTAATCCTTCTTGCACAGACCTTTCCCTCACATCCCTCTCTGCAGTTATGTCGTAGAACATACGGTCTCCCCGACTGCAGCATCCAACATAGCAATCCAGTACAGCTCCGAGCTTCTCAGAGATCTCTCCCATAAACACATCTTCTCGGACAGCAAGGTACATTTCCTTTTCGACGGAATCCAGTAAACCACAGTGCCCACCCGGTCATATTTCCATGCCGCGCATCTTCAGCATTCGATGGGCCATTTCTGAACTCTGTTGGATAACTCTGCTGCATGCGGACCCTCACGGTCTTCAGTATACTCTCAAGTGCCAGTGGTAGATATTTCCCGAACAAGTTGGAGAACAACACTTGTCTCTTACCACCTCTCCCTCGTTCAGACTCTGTCGCGCGAACAACGGACGCTATCCAGGCATCAAGACGTGCCAGATGCATAATTGTTCCATCCACTGGATCCCTCTCTTCGGTATTCCTCGAACTTGTTGTAAAACGTCGTAGCCCATGAACTCACGCAGCACCTCCAAGCTCAGGCTGTTCCGAAAAAGCAAGTCACATGGTTCATCTTCGGTTGCATGATATGGGTTAAAGCCCGAGAAACATATATCTTCTACCTTCTGAGTTCTCCACGACGACAGAATCTCACATCCATTTGCATCTTTGGGTAGGAGTTTTTCACGTACCTCTCTGGTTTGTATTTCATACTTGTTTGCTCCCTTTCATCATTTTTTATCGGGGTCCTTACAAGCATGTCGTAACCTAGTCCCATCAATAACTTCTCCTTCGCATGGCGTTTTCGAACACCTATTGCATCACTTAAAGCCTGTTTCAACCTTCTGCGCAAACAAATGTCGTGCGTTAACTGTTTCACACAGTCATCTTCCATTTTCATTCCTCGGATAGATTCCCAACGTGGCTTCATTACCTCCGTCTCCACAATTTGCATCAACAAATGGTCGCCTCCACCACGTACGGATGGCGTGTACGCCCTCATCTCCATGGCAAGATCCATTGGGCACCGTGGCACTATCTCCTTCCCATCAACAACCAGCACACTGTCGTCTTTCTCAGGTCCAACTGTCTCACTTCGGTTGCCCCAGTTCCTTGCCGGTATACTCATCTCGAAGCATAGCTCTCTTGTCTCGTCTTTGGCGTATTGAAGTATGGAGTCATAGACGGTCTTCGCAACACCAACAAACTCGTCGTTCACGTCAATGTTGTACCGCTTCCTGCTCTTGTTACTGTCACGTTCGTTCCTTTTCCCTCCACGTCTGAGAGCCTCTCTCAAAGAGTGTATGAGAACCTCTTGTTCTCTGACCTTAACTCAGTTGCTCTATGTTCTTCTGAGCAAGTCGTACGCTCATTTTCAGACTTTGCTTGTCCTCTATTGTACGATACAGATCTCCCTTCAGTTTCCCGATCTTTTCCAAAAGCTCGTATCGCGGAGTAAGGGATTCATCTTCATCTTCTTCCATTGCACCATGCAGGGAAAAGCTCCGTGACAAAGCACCACGATCAACATCTTTATCGTTCCATACTTCTCTACGGGCGTTTGCTATGACAGGTTGCCGATCGTTCCCCACCCATCTATTCTCATTTCCATGGTTCGTCCTTCTTCTGACCTGATTGAACCTGTTTCTCTGTGACTCACCTGTGACTGGTGTCGGTTGTATCTCGTCTTCGTCTTCGTCTTCCTTGTGTCTGGACCCAATATGAGGGACGGAATCATGCCTGCCTTCGATGGGAGCTATATGCGTTGCATTTCCGGCGTCCACGTTATCGTTCGCCTCCACGTTATCCTTGTCCTCGACGTCACTTGGATATCTACTGCGTCCGTGGACTCCCGCTCCTTTCTTCCACTGCCTTTCTTGGCACGAGAGACACCCTCATTCATTTTCTCGTTCCTCTTCACTTTTCTCGAATCATAACTGTTACGTTCTGTTCCGGCAGCGCTTCTGGGTATCTCCCTATCCCCAGGTTCGGCTCTAGGTTCGGCTCTCATGATGGCGCAATCCACGGTTTCCATCTCCGCATTGTCATCCGCAGTTCTCACCTTGTCGAAACAATCATCGATACGAGGACCTTCTGTTCCTCCACTGCCTCTTGTCCTCCTTACATTCTGACGTACAGCCGTTCTTCTCTTATTTCCTTTCATCGCTTTGACATCTACATTTCCATCATCACTGACCCTTGGCTCTTCCATTGCAGCCATGTGGCGTGTAACAGGCCCACGCATTGCACTATCCTTGGCTTGAACGGTTTCACTTACTGTGCGTTCCGTAGTGCATGTGGAAGCTCCTGACCTCCTTCTCGGTTTTACTTCCGATACTGTAGATGAAGATTTTGGTTTGCGAAGTCCAGCACGAGGTGCTCGGCCTCGGCTACCTCTCCCATTAGTAGCACTACTTCGTGAGAAGACCGCGCTCCTACGTTTGGCCACCCCAGTATCCCAGCGCTCCGGCGGTACCGATGCCTTTCGCGGTTTACCACCTGCATGCTCCGCACGTTGAGGGGCCATCCGAGATCCTTCGGCCTTCGTGCGCGGTAGTATTACGGAACAGATATAGAAACGTGAACGATACTGAAGGTATATCATTGAGAGTAATATGTGAGGGTCACGTACTCGGTGTGCAGGACTGATATGTGAAGGGGAGGGGAATTTAACCTCGTACTGCATATATGGAGAAAAGCATTCTGCAGCATTTGTGGCGGATCGGCATTCAATTTTTGGACCTTTCCCGGGTCCATATTCCGGACTTGGTCCGATTTTCCCGGATGTTGCGCCCTGCATATACAAGTACGGCACTTTCAACGATCTTTCATACCACTATATGCATCAATATGTTACACAGTACAGCTTAGTGTACATATGAGTAGTATTTCTGCAATCATAGCACAAGTGTTCAATACAATTTACTTCAACAAAAAGCTTTTCTCACTACATTGAGCCCATACGAAGTTCAAGGACATTGTCTGAGAACCTAGGTTAACCTTTCCCAAGGATATGTGGGTCCATAGTCAACGTAAATTTCGTCGTGCTCCTTAATGTCCCTTGAGGCCGTGACTACGAGGAGTCTGTAGTTCTCCAAAAGCCCCAAAGTTGTAGCCTGATACTCTGTGGGCTGGCGAATGAATACATTTGGTTTGCGTGCCATGTTAGAATCCATTTCTTCCAATTCCTTGTCCTCATCACCTTCACGATATGACGCGTCATTGATATAGCCCGTACACAGAAAGGAGCAGGAACTATCCAGGCATGACCAGCGTTGACTTCAGTATCATAATGCGGAGAGTGTTGTACATTTGCCCCTTCACCCTCACTTGCATGCAATACTTCCTGAACCGAGATGCAGTGGCCCCCAGCATTCCGTCTCCATACGTCAAATGTGTGGTATTGCGTCGGCTTAGATCATGATACACCAAGGTCCCATAAAAGTATCCAATAACCTCCCCTTCGGAAAACGCCCTACTCGTAAATACTCCATTTCCACTTGCTGCATGTTTGATATTCGACTTCTTCACATAGATCCATAGCGATGTCGCCTCGACAGAGAGTAAAGTGTGACTGTCCAACGTAGTCATCTTCCTTGTAAGGCAAGTGGCCACTCATGGAACGGTTTTCTTTGTACGTAGTGATAAGACCAGGTTCATTCCAATAGGTGGATAGGTACGACATGATATGGAATGGGAAAGATTGGTACGATGGGAATCCCTTGGGTGCATTCCATATAGTCGAAGTCTTTCGTTTCCGTTCAGGAAATTTGGCATCCACCACATAAGACGCTTGAACTACCTCATTCGTAACCGGTTCTTTCATCTTCAATTCATTGCGCCACACCTTTCTTGCGTAATGCACAATAGCATTGTGCTTGGCATGAGAAAAACACTGCTCATCTTGCTCACATCCAATGAAACGCCGAGGCCCCTCAATATCCATACATGCCAGCGCGCACGAGAACGTCCCGGAGTAGAGATCAACCACAACATCCCCGGGATTCGAGAACCTCGCTATCAGCTCCATCAGTAGCTGCCTCGACTTTTGTTCTGGACGAGCCTTCGCGGTTCGAATTCTTCTACCACTCTTCACTCTCCATCGGAGACTCTCCCCAGGCGTAAGATTTGGAACCTGGTCAATGATAGAATAGTGCCCAGGATAGCGAGCTGAAACGTAGTTGAAGTTCTGATAGTTCACCATTACCTTCTGTTCCGCGTACGGGTTTCCATTCCTCACGCCATGCACGGCGTACTCCGTCGCCCCAAACAGGCGAGTAGTATTACGCGCAGGGTTCTTCAAGGGGTTCGAACGAGAACGAATGAAGTTCATGGGCGTCGAATCCACTAAGAATGATGCGGTTTTCTTTCCGCTTGCGTCCTCCGACTTGTGCTCTCGCAAAATCTCTTCCCAATCTCCAAACTGGTCGATACTGCAGAACAAAACGAAATGTCCTCCTGGTCAAAGCATGGATGCCATGATGTCCGCAGTATTGTCCATATCATCGTCAGCCAAATCGTCGTACTCGCTGTCGCGGATGCCATATGGTGAGTCTGTGAGCACGAACTGAACGTTGCCTTCCAAAGATGTATCCGATGGGAAGATAGTACCATGGGCCTCCACCAGTTCGTCATATCCGACACAATGCATTGAGAATTGCTTCTCCATGCTTCCTCGCACCACATCTAGAGCATTTAACGTGCGCGTGTCATCAAAGTCATGAGGGGGGAGAACCCCATCTGGAACGTTATCTTTCGCCCAACAGAGGCACCAGGTGTATCACCTTCTTCATTGTCGCTATCGAGGATGACGATGACATCGGAGTTAACTGAGCTTTTCCCTGCGGCGTTCCTCTTGGAGGAGCTCGGAATCTGTATCGAGTCCTCAACCTTAACCGTGACGGTATTACTTCCTCCATCCTGCCCTGAAGAAGCGGCCCTAGGGATAAGTCGAGATGGTTGGAAGTTATGTACAGACATCGCTTGACGAATAGGAGACACGTACTCTTCGGAGAATACATTGAAACGGGGTGGTACTCGTGCGGGGCGGCCAGGTCTGAAGCTTTCCAACAAATTCCATCTTGACGTTGGGGACATTTTGTATAGGAAGCCATTCAACACAATCTTGCTGAAATCTGCAAAGAATTCCTTTGCCAACTCCCGTAAGTTGGCGTCGATAGTATCCGGAAGAGTATGAACCCAAGAAACGGTGTCGTTCACATCCAACGTGGGTTTCAATTCTTCCCCCAACGTATGAAAAGCTGACTCCGGACTGTACCCAACAGAGCGGGATTCAATGACATGGAACCCAAGCGACTTCTTTTCTACAAGCAGGTATGGCAGCAACATCTGCTCACCATCACCAAAGCCTAAGGTTGAGGCAAAGAAATCCCTTCCCTTACAAATCGTTTGCACTGCATGTGCCATCCGTCTCCCGTGCGTCTCATTCGAAGCTATGTAGTCGTCGACGAACTGCACAGCTCTATGGGTTCCCTTCCCGGTCCTTCCTCTCTTCGCCGCTGGGAGATTTTCTCCGAAGTTATATGCTTCACGAAAGAGAGATAGAGTAACTGCTGAAAAGAGTGGGAGGCCCAATCCTGAACGTAGTTCTCTTCGTCTGCTTACTGCCTGGACCATGTCGTTTGAAAATGTCATTCCAGAAAGCCCGTTCTATGAACGAGTTACCGTTGTCGACATCCTTTTCAAGACTCCAGGTAAACAAATCTCTCACGCGCTGATCAGAATTCTCGTCGTCTAGATGAGTGATACGCATATATTTGTAGACCCTGCTCAGAAAACGCACGTCCAGACAGATCTTCGTGAGTTCTTTTGCGGAGTAGTTTTGGAAAGGACCCTTGACCGCAGTGGTGATGAACTCTCGTGCACATGCCAGGTGTTCACGGTTTGATACAGCGTATTCCACAACTTCCGTGTACCCAACTTCACGCGGATTACCAGTACCACTTCTTGAAGCGGCATACGCATCTCGCAACTCAATGAACAACCCCCAACATTTCAAGAAACGCGTTGCTATGCTGGCTGAATCGAACGACGCGCTAGAGGATGCGCTAGAGGATACCGTGCCGTGGTTCTCATCGGCCAGCACACTCTGCTTAACAGTCCGAGGAGCGTCATTTCCGGTGGACATCATGTAAGAACTGAGAATCGGAAAGGACGCGAAGTAAACGAGTATTGTGAAACGGTAGAAGTTTCGGAGATGTTTAAATCGGTGGGAAGCGTCGGAAACGTCGGGAAGCGTCGGAAACAATGGTGGAGAGCGCGGTTGCGACGGATTACAGAGAACTGAGCGGGTAATGAAATAGAGAGACGAGAGTGGGATCTAAACACATCAAACCTGTGGGGCACCTCAGTATGTGCAGTGCATTATATGTCTAGTATGTAAAACCAACGTAGAAAACACTGGGTTCGTACATCTTTGAACATCGCCCGAGCGCCGTGTGGGAACCGCGGTTCGCCGAGTTCATAGCCGAGATCATAGCTATGATCTCGGCTATGAACTCGGCCAGCCGCGGTTCCCACACGGCGCTCGGGCGATGTTCAAAGATGATGAAAGGCGGGGACAGTGGTCAACCAGGACGGAATCAGACATTGATCCAACCATTTATAACCATCAGGAACTGTACCCACACTGCTCACGTGGGCATTGCAGCCGTTTTGAACCTGAGTGGTTGCGTCCATTGTGCTCACGCGAGAAAGGGCGGAGATTCGAACACGAGCGGTTGCAACTTCACGGGAGCAAACGTACGATTTGAACAACACCAGGACTCGTGTATATCACACACACTGGCACCATATAATGGATATGAGGGGACTGGGAAAGGGTCAAATGAGACGCTCTCGAAAGGTGAGAAAGCCTCGACGAACCATGGCACCACAACTTTGGAGCGGGACCAAAAATGCTGAACCGAACGCAGCGACGGGGAACGCATCCACAGCTATGATGTCGAAGCCCGCACCAGGCGAAGAAGTGACCTTGTTGTTGGGAGGGGCAGGAGGGAACAAAGCAGCGATTGGGAAAGCTGTTCTCGTTGAAGTGGACGCTGGTGGAGGGAAGACAACGTTCAGAAGAGAAATGCATGGACATGCTCTGCAGGGAAAACCAGGGGAAGATGTAGTTGGTATATGGCCAGCGAAGATATCTCATGAGCTTGACACTCCCTATCCCTATCCCTCTAAGTGTACCGATGACGATTCTGTTCCGAAGACATTGAAGGACATGAACAGGCCCGGTTTCTACGCCTGGGACCTGAACTTAATGTCTAAGGTGGGTGACGTCGTAAGCGCTGATGAAGGGGACAAGGGTGCTCCGAGTTCCAAATTCGTCGCCCCTGAGAAGCCATCGAATACTGCTGGGAAACGGGTGCGAGTGGTAGAACCTAAAACTCCATCCAGTGCCCGAAAGCGAATACCGATGAAAGTGGCTCATGTGAAAACCCCGTCGAATGCTAAAAAACCCCAAGGCGGGAAACAAGCGCCAGTACCAAAGCTGAAAACACCATCGAACGTTCACGGTGGTGGAAAGCAGATGCAAGAATTCAAGATGACCACGACCCCAGAGAGTGCTGTATCGGCATTTAGTAAACAAACTGCTACGATTGTGCAGTCTGGAGCATCGACGAACAGCACTGCGGAAGCTATTACTAAGGCTGGAAATCGCAGTGGAGTGACAATGGAAGTGAGTGACGTGGATGAAGATGAAGACGAAGACGTGGTTCTAGTGAAGGAAAGCCTTGGAAGCAACGTCAATGAACTCTTTGATGAAGGTGATGTGATACCTTCTGATGATGTCGATACGAGTTTAGCGAGTTTGGTATTTGACTTAGATCATTACGAGTATGTGTCTGTTGAAGTCGATATTGAGCTCATTCAAGTTCCGGAAATGACTATGAGAGGGTTGTTCCGGCATCATGTCGAGGCTCTGAAAGAAGAGATTGGACGCAAAAGCTTCTTACAGCCACTTGGGACCATGAGCGTTGCTGTTCTGTCTCAGGATGTGTCCGAGAAGGACATAGTGCAGAACAATCGCTTGAAAGTGAATTGTGTGCTGATTGATGGAGCTCATCGTCATGTAGCACTCAAAGAGCTCTGTGAATCTATGCCCAACATTAGAAATCTATGTGGAGGTCTTTCTGTTTCGCTGTGGAAGAGAAAAGATGGAGAGAAGATGACCACGAGGGAAATCTTGAGCCTTGGCAATGTGCTAAACGATGGATTGGAGCAAGCTCGTCTTATGGGTTTTGCTGACAAGGTGCATTCTATTGTGTCATTTATAAGCGTCCTGGTTGAGGAAGAGAAGAAGGACTTGAGCAAGATGACGAGGACCTCTGTCGCAGGTGCACTAAGTGTTTGCGGTATCATTGGCCAGTACAATATCAAGCATTTGGCAAGATTTGCAGAGATGGGGTTGAAGGTGGCGAGAAGTCCTGGATTGCTGGAACATTTGGAGCGGATTTGTGGGGACTACCATGAGATTGGAATTTCTTGTATATCAAGTGATGAATTCTTTACCATGGATGAGCATACAACCCACTTCACGCTCGACGCTCTGGTTGCATATTTTTCCAGGAGGCGAGTGTCGAAACTGACGGGTCGTTTTGAAGACGTACGCAAATACTTCTTTATCTGCTGCAGGAGGCTTCAATCTTTGGCAGAGGAGCTTTCGAAGAAGAAGAAAGTTACATTGGAAGAAGCGTATGCCATGAAGGTGGAAGTGACAAAGTTTGAAATGCGCACCGTTCGTGAGTACCTTGCAACACAGGCAGCACGAATTGAAGTACCTTCGAATAAGAAGCTCTGGGAAGGAAGGATTTCGAGAACAGTCTGGATTGCTCGTGATAAGCTGGCAAAGAATTTAGGGGTGGATATGTTGAAACCTGCCACTGGTACTACGCCGACTGAACCACAGTCTGAGACCAAAGCGGTAGACGAGTCTACAACGCAGAGAATGGCCACACGTTCGGCAAGTAGGAAGGCCAAAGCGCCAGTGCGCAAGGGCTCTAAGGACTCTGATGTAGAAAGTGAAGAGAATATGCCATCGAAGACAAGAAGCATGAGGAGTTCAAGACGAAGCCGTCGACGAAGGAATGCAATGAGAGACGTGAACCCTAATCAACGGAAGAAGTCAAGGACGGAGGGTATTCAATCTGTTCAGGATGAAGTTATCAGTCATCTGCGGAGTCTTGGTGCGAAGGGGGTGACAAACTTGTTGAAAAGTCATCAGATATCCATTGGCAGCGACACAGACTCAGATGGAGTACCAATTGTGGTCTCACAAGCAGAGGACACTGACCCGTTCGATTACACAGTACCGCAGGTGTTGGCGCCAAGTCTGAAGAAGGCTGAAGAAGTAGCATATGAAGGTGACGATTCGTGGCTAAAGTTGGTGAAGACCTTACCAAGCAAGTGGCCGACTGGAGTGGAGAATGTCATTAAATCTGTGTACCCGTGGATGGGTGCGATAAATCTCCAGAAGCAACACCTAGGCCACTTGTTGGAGCCCAAGGACTTTGAAAGTGTGCACCATGCAGTCTTTTGGCATGCAGCGTATCATGGCCATAAACTCCTGAACGCGGCAATGGGAGGCATGGAGGTCGACGAGAAGACGTTATGGGGGGATGCACTGAAGAACGACTCTCTTGCGTATGTCTATTTTGTGAAGAAGAACGTCGAGCTTCGAGACAGAGGTTTCTGTATTCTGGACGGCTTTGCATCGGATGGAGAGTTGGTGAAGCTGACAGAGAGTTTGAGTAAGCTCATTGACGGGGATGTTAGTGTGGAATTACTGGACTTCTTCCGAAGGGATTTCGCGAGGGCTCCAGACCTTAGGATACCAGAGAACCGAATCACAAGGATACAGATCATCAACGCAGATGGTGGGAGATACATGACTACGAGAAGAGGCATAGTGGATGACATGGAGGCAGCCGTAGAAAGACATGTGCTTGTGAAGAAGAGAGCTTTACTGGATGCCCGACTGGGACAGATATGTGCTTTTATGGGTTTACAAGATAATAGGGTGGAAAACGAGAGGATGTATGCGCCGAAGAAGGGGGGGAGGGTGTTATGCACTGCAGTTGGATGCAAGCGGCAGCAGTTACATACGGATTTCCCGACCTTGGCGAATGAGGATAAGCTGGAAGAAAAGAAGAACCCGGGGTACTTTATGATGGTGTCCGGAAGTGTGTCGTTTCCAATTTGGGTATGTGAAGGGTCTCATACACACTACGCAGTTACTCCCAAGGCATTTGAAGGTTTGTCACGGGGGATGTTTGTGAGGAAGTTTTTCGTTCCGCCTAAGTCTATATTTATTGGAAGAGGTGATGTGTTCCATGCAGGCGCTTCAAATGAGGATGGAAGATTCCCCGAGATTCCCTTGTTTCGTTACCACATGTACATGGTACCTGAGAAATACAACCTCCCGGATGCGGTACACCTTAACCCACACTTTCGACCTCAGTTCAAGGAGGATGAAGACCTGGTTAGGAGAAGAGGAAGAATCCAGAACCGTCGAATTTGGAGGAGGAGAATGATGAGGTGATAGTAGAGGAAGGGGAAGAACAGTATGAAGAAGATGACGAAGATGAGAATTATGAAGTGGAGGAGATTGAAAACGATCTTGAGGATGGCGAAGAGGACTGAGTGAATATGTGATGAAACTTTGTAGTAATCTATGTGTCGAATATAGTTTCGAAGTAAATGATCTTGTGAATCGAGAGAAAGTTTAAGAATTGTGGAAGCGACCACTCTACCCAAGTTTGAAGGGTAGGATAGGATACCATACCAAACACTTCAATCCTGGAGAGCGTCATGAACAAGTGGGAACTATGTTTGTAGAGAACAGATTCTGTTTAGTTGAAACATGTATCAGTTATGTACTTATGTTCGTATACTACTGGTCTCGCACTTGGTGAATACGTCAGCCAGAAGGCAGTAGATGTTGTGTCGGGGGTCTAGGGTGCTCACCAATGGCGCACAAGTATCGCTTTGCGTTGATTCTTGGTGCGTGTTTGACGACTCCGGAGCATACAAGTAGTACAATGAACAAGGTGTTTGTGAGGAGGGGCGGGATACCTCTGTACGAACCAAAGGATTCGGGGTCCAAAGACTCGGAGAGTGTGTGTGCGAAGAAAACTGGGACCACTCTGTTCAGAAAAAGTCTGATAGAAAGCAGGAAATCCTGAAGGAACAAAGCTTTCCGGAACGAGTTTAGAATACAACGGCAGTACGGATTTAGCCCTCTTCTCCGGTATACCACCCGATTGGAGAGCGGAACTATGTTGCTGAACGTATGTTTTGTAGAGAAATAGATCCCAAATGTGTTGATGAGAATGGTGAAGAAGCCGAAGAAGAAACCGCCGGGGAAGAAGGAAATACACGCAGTTTTGAGAGAATCCATGACATCGATTGGAGGAGGACGGAGCTGATAGGTGACGAAGATAGAGAGGTTGAGGACGATAAGCCCACCGATGCCCATGCCGAGGTATTTATTCCCCAGTGCCGAAAACGGTGCTGGATGTGTGCGACGGAGTCATTGGACCATATGCGAGTCTACCATACCTTGTGGCGTGAAGAGAGAATGCCAATTCAAACAGAATAATTTGAAACATAGTTTCGAGCATGCTGTACAGGATGGTGAATCCCAGTTGTGTTTGGCAGGAGGAGCGATCGTAGAGAAGAGCGTGTGTTGTGAGAGGCTTTATAATCCCATAGAGAGCTCCTATGGCTACTGAAACGAAGAGGGAGAATGCCAAGAGAGAGGATAGCGAGAGCATGTTCAGGGGATTATGTGAATAAGACCGAGCCTCTGACATGTAGTTGGGTAGCTCTGAAAGATTCCCAATTGTGTGGAAGAAGGGAGGATTTTCAAGGATTCGGTCATGAATTGAAACTTCGTGAAGTATGTCATAAACATCACTGAGTTCATCCAGCAGTTCGGGGGATAAAAGGGTCTGGACTCCTCGAACCGTGGCTTCCCCGGTGTCAACGTCGTACTTCAGTTGAAGGCAGTCGCCAAAGGTGATGTATGTCCTATGGGGAAATGCGTTGAGATGGATAGGTATGAGAGCAGTTTGGTTGCGAAGCTGTACATGCGATACCTTGTGGGTGTTTTGGAAGGCCATTGTGAGCTCTGCTGCCTGTGAGTAGGTAGGAAAGAGGAGAAGAAATGAAGAAAGAAGGGGCGAGGAAGATATATATATTGAGAACGAAACGAGCAGATATTACCTATAAAGAGGTGTATCGAAGGAGCTATATCTATGTTTTGTTTCCTTTAAGGCTTGTAAATTTGAATTGAAGAAGGTGTTCATAAACGAGTGGCGAACTTAGCTTCTGTGATGGAAAAGCTATGAAGAGACGGAGTACATGAAGAGTAAAATGTAGGGCGATGAAGAGGACGGAAGAATCATGATATGATGGTAGTGGTAGGATTTCATTTCATATACTACTGGCATGAACCATGTATGAAACGGGACGCCCTTCTCGCAACGGTTGGGAGAACATGGAGAATGAGAAGCATAGAGAGTGTTCAAAAGTGAAGAATTGTGCTAGTAAATATGAAAATAATTGCGATGCAGAGGTTGGACGGATATGAGCGGGTGCGGCCGTACTACAGTGTCATGGGACGAAAGCGTCTACCCTTGGTACACCGTGATCGGTTTGCGAAGGAACGATCAGCGAGTTCTGTTCTTTTCGGCTTCCCTGATTTCTCTTCTTTCGATATCCCTTTTGCTCTTCTACCAGATCTTCTACCAACGCGACCATGACCGATGACGATTCGCGTTCGAACATTAGGTGGCCGTGGGAGTCGGACGAAGGGGTACGGTCGCACAAGAAGTTAAAGAGTGTGTTCGAGGAGGAGAAAGAAAAGGACGAGCTGGACTGGTGGGCCACTGCAGTGCTGGGGTGTGCCGGAGCGATGGGGACGCGCATGGGAGAGGACGTGGGTCGACTGACGAAGAAGGTGACAAGGTTCGTGGTAAGGGAACTGAGGGGGATGAAAGAGGAGCAGAAGAAGATGATGAAACGCATTGAGAATCTGGAGGGGAGCTCGAAGGAGGTGAATGGGAGGAAGAAGGGCGGGGTAGGGGGTGTGGAGGGAACGCCGGTAACTCCGGCACCGAAGACGAAGATCGTGAACGGCGTTGGGGTAGGAGTGTGCATCGGAAGCGAGGACGAGGATGCGAGAGACTTTGTACCGGCGACGGATAGTTTTGGGGCGGATGAGGTGATGGAGGGAGAATTGGTGAGGAAGAGAGGTCTGAAGAGGAAGGTTGGCGAGAAGAGGCCGATCCAACCGAGGAGTGTGGGGGTAGAAAAGGATGAAATTCAGCCGAAGGTGGAGAACAAGAAAGGAAAAGGGGATGGTAAGAAGAGGACACGGGTTGGGTTCAGGACTGTTCCGAAGCCGGTGTGGAAAGGGAGCAGTGTTGTTGGATACGAGGAGAAGTGGAGCTGGGAGGATGTTGTGGAGGATGAGGAGGAAACCGTTGAGAATGATGATGGGAAAGAATTTCGTACGCTATGATTCGCGGATGTGGAGGTAGAGGAAGGAGATGAAGGTGCTTTACTTTGATTGAGGTGATACAGTAGTTGCCGGGTTGATGGAGGTAGAAAAGCGGTGGGGGAATGGATGTGCGCAACTACCATTTCATGAATGTTGTACTAGCCAGAGTTAGTTTACATTCATTATTTGTGTTTATTTGCAATCGACAAGTATGCAAGTGCCGTTAGTAGCTTCCAGATCGAGCTACCACCTAATCCGTCTGAGTATACTAGGTACAAAAACTTTCATGTCATGGAGGTGAACTAGCAATTATGTCCGCTTTCACTCATTCTACAAATTCTGTAGTATTGCTTGAATAAATGAAAGTATGGTATCCAAAAAATTTTTTTTTTTGGCTTGCACATTGCCGTACATTCAATTCTTTGCACATTTTTTAACGATTCAATCCACAAAATAGCATTCTGGCCTCTTTACATAGCGTTCCGGAAACACAGAGGCTGCTAGGTGTGCACTTCACCGTGTACACGGAACCATCCTCGTAGAGGTGGTTGATGAATATCTCTGACCCATCAGGCCGTCTTGTGCGGTGGAGGCCCCGCCTAGCGGAATTCGACTTCGACGTCATATACAAAAAAGGGACCCTGAACACCCAGGCAAACGCGCTGTCGCGCTTACCCACGAATGGGGAAACTCTGGTCGTCCAGGACGATGATATTCCTTGCTTCGTCGTCGACGCTGATGAACCAGAACCCCCGGAGTGGCAGCTTGACGACTGGCTAGATGATTGGGACGATATGGACGCTGGGTTTGATGAACTGCTCGTTGCAGGCAAAGCCGAGGCTGTAAAGTCGCTACCGGAAAATTTTATACCGGTATCACCGGAAGAAATGATCCGAGAACAACATGGAGACCCGTTCTGCATCACGATTTGTGCCCGACGTAAAGGTGGAGCCACCCTCCCATTCGAGGTCAACGACATCGGTTACCTCGTAAGGACAGTCGAGTGACACCCACAAGTTGTGGTACCACACTCGTTGCGGACGAGGATCTTACACCTTCGGCATCACGCAAAGTTAAGTGGCCACGCAGGTGGAAGAAAGTTGTACCTCACCTTGAGGAGAGAGTTCTAATGGCCCGCCATGTCGGTGGATTGTTACACTGGGGTACGCTTCTGTGCCGATTGCGCGAGAAATCGTGTGAAACTCTGAAAGAATTCGAAGAAAGTGAAACTTTTCCCTGCCAGGGTGCCGCTTGAATTTGTGGCAATCGATATTCTCGGACCATTGCTTACCATTCGGAGAGGCAATAAGTTCTTTCTCGTTATCACGGATCGGTTCTCGGAACTGGTTCGGACAGTACCTCTAAAGAGGATCACCGCGTTCACAGTAACGCAGACGTTCGCCACTCACGGGATCTTCGTGTACGGTCCTCCTGTGGAGTTGTTATCGGATAACGGAAAGCAATTCGCATCCCGGTTCTTCCAGGATGTATGCCGCATCATGGACGTGAAGAACCTCTTCACGACCACTTATCATCCCCAATGTAATGGGCAAGTTGAACGGTAGAACCGTACGATGCTGGCATCTCTCTGTTCTTACGTTGCGGACCACCCAACAAACATGGGACTTATACACCGACTAACCTTTGCGTACAACACACAGGTACACAGGACTACTGGTGTTGCCCCATTCGAACTGGTTTTGTCACGGACACCCCCGCCATTTTCGTTAGAATCACAAGCTACCTTGGGCAGTTTCCCATCTGTGGGTAATTATCGCCAACAATGGAAGGCTTCGCTAACGAAGTTAGTACAGGCCGCCCGGAAATCAATGGCGAAAGCCCAAGCCGCTTACAAGCGTTATTTCGATGCTCGCTTGCGAGGAAGAACCCCTGAACCACTCACCGTGGGCAACCATGTCTTCGTACAGAAGAAACACTACAACGCTGCGAACGGCAAACGTCATAAGTTCTCGACTGTGGCGGATGGACCTTATAAGGTAATCTCGGTTGCACCGGACAGGGTGGTAGTCGAGATCGCCGACGCACATAAGCGGATCTCCCGCGACCGCGTGGTATTGGTCCCTCCACCCTCGTCTGAGGTTACCCCATCTGGTACAGAGCCCGTGTCTACGGAGTCAACAACGCCGGTAACACCGGAAAAAAATGTGGTGACAAAACCCTCCGCCCTGGCCCACCCCCATCTAGGCCTTACAGACCTCCCGATAGAGTCGGCCCAGCCGACTGTGTCGGAAAAAGATCGCCAGCATGGCACCCCCGTTTCTGTCCCATCGCTGGGTTTGCCTACCCGCGATGTGGGACATTCAATTACTCCCCATGCCACTCCATCTAAGGAGAGGGAGGAGTTTATCAGCCCTGCTGAGAGTCCTTTGAGGACGTCGCGTCGTGAGGGCCAACGTGACGCACGGACTGTACGGAGCTCTCCGGATGTTCAGGGTACGCCAGCGGGCATCGCATCCGCAACGCACGCTAGCTCGCCGCACACACAGCCTCGTTGCCGGGAATCTAAACCGTCCCCGGGTAAGGACACTCACGCAAAAGCGGATTCGGTTAAGTCAACACAGCCTCGTGGCCCAGCAGCCGCGCTGGGCGAAGCGAAGTCGAAGGATGTCGCCGGCACCAAGCAGACGTCATCGGAACGAAACCCCACTGGGGAAAGCGCAGCGACATCGCGGCCAACCGCGTAACGCGACGGAGAACAACCAGGAAGCCTGGGAAATCCTGCGGAGCAGGAACGATCTGAGAGAAGAGAAGTCCCGAGCGACTCCGTAGAAACCGGCAGTACAGCCGTGGGAATGCCGAACACTCCGGAAAGAGTTCAGGTCATGGACGGTACAGCACCAAATACTGGAAAGAAAATATCGGCGCAAATGCAGCCGCACGCCGAGATCGCGAGATCGGAAGCCGCCGGCGGTGCCGATAACCCCGGTAACCCGGAAGTAACCGTTCAGAACGGAAATTCTATCAAACAAGCTCGAGGGCCAACGGCGCAGCCGTTGGAGGACACCTGTAACAGGGAGGCGATTCTCCCGAGGGAGCTTGACAGCCAACCGTTGCTACAATCACGTGCACGCACGGGTATAAATCCACCCGAGGTGGAGCCTCCCGCCGCAAGCGGTGAGCACGCAGCTCGGCCAACACCGCCGGAGCGGAAGGACCCACGCCAACTGGCGGTACGCAGCGACCTTCCAAACGCTCCTCCTCAGAGGGACCTGGCGACACGAAGCCCGGCACGTGCTGTTACCCCCGTCACGGGAACAGTTCCCCCCCAAGGGTTGCCGACCGATGAAGTAACCATAACACGGCAGGGACGGCAGGTGTACGTTCAAGAGTACATCGTCGACCGAATTATCGGGCACACTTGGGACCAGGATCGCATTTTACAATACCACGTTCGTTGGTAGGGCTATGGCCCACGTGGGATACTGACGAACCCATCAAGCACCTACCGCGCTCGAAGGTCGTACAGTACCACTGCAACGCGGGAACGGCCACACCAGCGACGCTGAACAACACCCAAGTGGGATAAGGTTGCCGCGGAAGCGGACAGATACCATGTTGGTAACACACGTCGTGTGACGGGAATTGGGCCCATACCACCTTGGTGGAATGCCCCTCGCATTGACGATTCGACCGGCTCGCGCCGTGACAACACTGATTTTCGGAAAGATGGCTCATGCATGAGGGTTTTTCATCCAGCTCGCTGGTAACACCATCATGGCCACACCATGAGCATGGTTTTTCCCATCGGAAGGGTGCATTTTTCGTGCCCATCGTATCGCATGGCATGACCGGGCATGACGGTAAAGAAGAAAGACACCGTCGAAGACGTGTAGGAAAGGAAGGATCTTTTATCTGAAGGCTATACTACTGTGAACAGGTAATTACCCATGAATGGGAAGAGCTCGACTCCAACCTACTGGTCGGCACCATCGCTCTCATTCTGAGAAGGCATACCTCCGAGGGGTTGAGCTAAGGCGTCCGCCGTAGCGCCGACGTCGCTAGGAGCTTCGACTGCACCGAAGCCCGCGCCGCGGAAGACGCGAGCGTTAATCGCACCTTCGTTGACACCCGCAGGCGGGAAATGAGATGCAGGAGCCGGTGAGCTAGAATAGCAGCCGGGACGGGTACCGGAAGAACCGCAGGAGCGACAGCGATGAGGTCAGCCGACGAGGCGGAACCGACTACCGCAGCAGAGCAGGCGCTCTCCCCTTCAGGGGTCGCGTCGATCTCTTCGATCCTCTCGATGTCATCGCTTCCCGTGGTCTCGGGTTCATTATCCACCTTTGGGTCATTCCTGAGGTACTCTCGGTAGTACTCGTCAGAGTTCATCAACCCGGTTGGGTGATCGGCCGGCACGCGCCGGGGAGCGGAACGGAGCTCACTCGCCTCGTCGGCGGAGACCTCCCGATATTCCCACGGGTCGAAGAAGACGAAATCGCCGGCGAGAGCAGTATTTCTTCCCAGACCTGGGCCATAACGACCCGAGTGCTGGGAATCACCAGGACCACTCTGAGACAGAGGCCTCTGATTCCAGTCGACACCATCGATGTAATTGAGAAGGCTCAGCACCTCGTCGTTGTTGGCGCGACGCCCGAGGGGGAGTTCCAAGTCCAAACTTCGGATGGCTGCCCGCACGCGGGGTGGAATGAACTACAGTCGATACTGGTCATATGCCTCTGCGATGATGAACGCCGCCATGCGGACCGCGCACGGGTCGGTGACGACAACGGACCACAACCCGGTACGGAAATCTGTGAGCAGATAAGACCCTAGATAGTTGAAGACCGAAAACAACTCGATGTAGCACCCCTCTAGGTAGCTCCACCACTCTGGCAGAGGAACATGCCGACCCTGTCGGTGCGCTGCCGCGATGTGGTGGATTTCAACGTTCTGATGCGGAGCGAAATACCCAAGTTGGGACCGAGACCGCCTCTCATGGCGGATGAAGTACTGAAGGAAGTTGAACCGCAAGCGGCGCGGAAGATAGCAAAACTCAGCCCGAAGAATCGATCGTGTCCAGCACATGGCTTCCTGCCGTGCAACGGGCATGCCTCGCCAGGCGAAGGTTTTCAACTCCGCTAAGCGGTCGCAGTAACTAATTTCCCCGCGGGTGCGGTAATAGGCCACGTCGAGGTCCATCCCCGGTGGGATTGGGAACTAGAAGGGCGCCCGGCATTGCCGGTTGTAGGCCACCAACACGAAGTTCGCGTGAGCCTCTTCCCGGGATTTCCGGTTTTCTCATGCAACCTGACGAACAGGGATCGCGATTCGCGTTCGCCAATCCCACGAAGTGGTCACCATCGCTGGGAGGTCCTCCAGAAGGGTGTTACGCCCATCGGCATACTCAGTAATGAGGGTTTCGTCGAACACCGCAGTCGGGTGGAACCACGGCTCCAGCCGGAGACGCCTCGCATATCGCCGGTTTGCCCGGTTGAGCCCTACAAGGGAGTTGAAAGATGGCCAGACCACGCCCGGGTGGAAGTCGAAGACGCCCCCCGTGAGAGCGGCATGTTGCGCAGAGGACCCAGCGGCGTTGTTCTGTTGCCCCGCGGACGGGTTGGAGCCCTGTTAAGGGAGTGGAACGGATCGAAATCCGGTGAAGTCCCCTTGGAGGAATGGCGGCTGGTTCGGAGGCTGGTTCGGTGGAATGCCACTCATAGTGAGGTCTAGTTCCGGTGTATGAGGAAAGTTGACCGCAGGGGCGAGAGAGCGTTCGGTACTCTGAGGAGGTGCGGCTACTGCAGGAGCAGGTAGCACGTCGTTGACGGGAGAAGGAGAATAACATACCGGAGGACCGGGGAGCGCCGCACTTATATCGTTTTCGCTCGACGCCATCCTGCCCTCTTAGAGGTTGTGCTGCCGCCGAAGGAGCGGGAGATGTAGTGCAACACTCATCTATGAGGAATATCGCTGGACTTAGTCATAATTCCCATCCACGGGTTTGCCTGGTGCACACCAGTATATGACTAGTAGTAACTAGTGGTTACCATCGAGATGGTTTGGACACGTGGGACACGATGGAGCTGATCGGAGGTTGGCCACTACACGTGAGCGTTTGCCACAATTAGTGGGATGTTTAGTTAATATTATTTATTAATTTCGGTGAAAACGCTACTTAGTGCGACGGCGTCGCCGCCCTCGCACCAGTAAAGTTCCCCAACCAGGGTGATCCTACTTCAAGGATCATGGCTGTAGCCACTCTCGCCTTCGGCGGTGCACAACTTCTTATCGGAGAGACTCTTCGCTCTCATGGTGCGGGTATCCACCCTGCGTCCCCGCAGAACACAACTTTGGGAGTGTTTCACCTTTGTGGTTTGTGTTCGACCCTGTATAGGGAATACCACGGCGACACGCCGTACCTCTCTTATTTCTTTCTCTTTTCCGTCCCTTTCCCTTTCCCCACTCTGTGGTTTCGTCCCTCTTTCGAGACTGCTACACTCACGTGTGAGTCACACTTCTCCGCTCAACTCTCAACGCTCCGTCGTGAGGGTTTGGCCCCGGTCACATACCCCGCTAGTTATGCCATTTCAGAGAGGCTCTGTTCTCTCGGTCGCCCTCAGTAGAGGAAGATCCTGAACGTCTTCGTGGTGTTTTCCTACTTGCAGGCATTGCACTACAGAACCCGGTTGAAGGTTTTACCTGCAACGGGTAGGGCGGGGCCTGATACACAAGGTTAAAACGGACGAAAAGCCGACATGCAACACACGCTTGTTCGGCCTGTCTCACAGCGTTATGTGGGACTTCTGCGGACGTGTGCGTTCGCACGAGATGGCAGTGGCGCCACATCATGCAAGGTTGCTACTGCGCGGAGCGAACAGCGGGTCTGGTGGCGCCGCGATCTGTATGATCTAAATCGAAGAAGCTGGAACAGAAACAGTGGTCAGATAGAAAGTGCTTGTGAGAGGATTATGAAGCGGCCGAAGCAGGAGTGGACTGGGCGGTTGAATTTAATGGCCGGACGCGTGTTGAATGGATCTTCTGGATTCAGCGCAGACTGGCACATAGATGCAATTACAACAATCACGGGAGCAGACGAGAACGGGCGAGAACGGTACCGCCTGGACCCAGGCAAAACTCGTTAAGGGAAAACTAAAAAGGTTTCCAGTAGACTTGCATGCAGGATGACCGGTGTTGTAAGGTAATGTGACCAACGTCATTGAAAAATAAGTAAGTTTTTGATTCACTCACATTTCCATGAGTGTAATTTTTTTGAAAAAACTAAATTCCTCGAAAGTGCCCTTAGATTTTATTAAAAGTCATCAATTTTATTTACAGCCGCATGATGATTCAATGACCATCAGTTTTGTTAGGGGGAGCATTTTTGTGGTGAACACCGCGTAATGGGACGAGAAGAGTTGGGGATTCTCGCCACTAAGTCCTTGAAGAAATGGTGCCGTGCGCGGCCAGGCCGAGCATTGCATTTGGAAGTATCTGACGACCCTAGCAAACCCCATTGTCATTGAATCATCATGCGGCGGTAAATGAAATTGATGCCTTTCAATAAAATGTAAGGGCACTTTCGAGGAATTTAATTTTTCAAAAAATCACAGTTATGGAAATGTCAGAAGAACAAAAATTTAGTTATTTTTCAATGACGTCGGTCATATTACCTTACTACACCTGTCATCTTTTCTGGAATTCTACTGAAAACCCTTTTAGTTTTTCCTTAACGAGTTTTGCCTGGTCGAATGCGGTCGTTGGAAGATGACCCCAGGCAAAAACTCGTTAAGGGAAAATTAAAAAGAATTTCAGTAGACTTACAGACAAGATGACTGGTGTAGTAAGGTAATGTGACCAACGTTCTTGAGAAATGAGTAAGTTTTTGTTTCACTGAGATTTCCATGAGTGTAATTTTTTGAAAAACTTAAATTCCTCGAAAGTGCGCTTACATTTTTATTGAAAGGCACTAATTTCATTTATCACCGCATTATGATTCAATGAGAATGGGTTTTGCTAGGGGACGGTCAGGGCGAGGAGTGGGCTCTAGATGGCCTCATGTTTGTCGACAAGGACAATGTACTGTGCACTCAAAATGGTGTGAAAGCGTACAAAGGGCCTGCAGACTACGCGCGTAATCAAAGCGAGCCTGTGTGGGGCTGGCATCCGGTTCAATGTCATACTCGTGACGGTGCTGGCCTGTGCAATGCGCTGATACAGCAAGGTGTGTGGCACGGAAGAACCGGGGTCGGACTGCGGTATGATTCGCTGACCGACTCGGAGCGTATTGTGCCAGACGTTGCTCCAGGTGCTATAGAAGCATTGGACAGTTATTATACTCGCTTTCCGTTGATTCCTGTGCCCGTGTCCAGTCCAGGCGATCGAGACGCAAATGAACTTCTGCGTGATTTCGAACTTCGCAAGGAGCGGATGCTTGTGTGTAAGACAAGTGATTTGTTCTTGCAGGCTTCTCTGGCCAACTCTCCTTCCGTCAGTGTAGAAGAAGAGTATGCTCCTGACGTGTTACTGAAGTCGCCGCTTCCGGAAATGCTGCCTTTACTAACGCTGCGCGATGGTGCAAGGACCGTGCAAAGCGTGCTGTATTGAGGAAGGTGACGCTCGGAAGCGACTTTATCCACAAACCTTTGGCGGGGATATTGGACCAAAAGAGCGATACATACATTTTCGGGCTGTAAGGTCCAAATGTCCATCACGTCGTATGCATTGACATGGAGCGGTGACAAATTCTTGACCCTGTCGAACAGTATCCCCTAAGAATATGCGAGCTCTCCTTGAAAGGATGCATTAGAGATGTCAAATTCCCTAGCAAAACCCATTGCCATTGAATCATCATGCGTCGGTAAATGAAATTTATGCCTTTCAATAAAATGTAAGGGCACTTTCGACGAATTTAATTTTTCAAGATATAAAACTCATGGAAATGTCAGTGAGAGAAACACTTACTTATTTCTCAATGAAATTGGTCATATTACCTTGCTACAACAGTCATCTTACCTGCAAGTCTACTGAAAACCCTTTTAGTTTTCCCTTAACGACTTTTGCCTGGAATTTTTTGAGAAGATTGCCGAAGTTTGAGAGGTGAAGAAGGTGGAGCCCAGTTGTAAGAAGGGAAGGAATGGGTCATCGAAGAGGGCGAGAAGATCGATCAGAATAGAGTAAAAATTTAGCTTGACAAAGAAAGATGCGTGGCGTTTATTGTGTTGTAGTTGAATGAACGACATCGCTAGGTAACACTCCACCACTCATCATAGAATTGAGGGGCTTTAAGCATGAGGATTGATCTTTTTCAAAGTGTCCCCCGGGTTCTTGGGGCCGGGTATCCAGTCCAAAGAGTTGATCTCGCGCGCCTCAAAAGAATCGCATAAGCGCACAACAAGGCGCAGGCGGAAGTTCTTCTGTTCATGAAGGGTCGATATTATAGTATATAAGCCGTACGAGTTGGCGTTCTTATTGAGATTTGCTCGTGGTAGCAGGCCGGATAGAAATAGTTTTGGAAGCGTTTTAGTCAGGTGGATGGAGCCGTCAAGGGTTTGTGCAGCCGCAAGTATCTCGGCTCCAGCGGAGGAAAACGAGACTCGGGCATGCTTGGAGCTATGCCAATTCACAAAGTGGGAGAATACCTCTCCACCTTTTCCGAACGAAAGTGCGTACATAAATCCGGTCTGTCCATAGGAGATGGTGCCAGATGCGGTGTCACTGAATGCCAAGACGCGAACGTTGAAATTATGGTCGGCAGTCATTGGACTCCTAGGAGCTTGGTAGTAAAGTTCGGGCTTCAAAGACTGGATATGGGCAAATGCCTGATTAAGCTGGCGGAGGTGCGCGACTTTCAGCCCCGGAACCGACTGTTGCATTTTGCTGACCACCAGAGATACTTGGCGGAGGATGCCGTGACCCAGGAATTTTAATTTGCCGGTTAGGCTCTGGTATTATCGCAGTTCCTTTGGTGTGCATGGCTCGTTATCCTAGTTCCTCCTCGTTTTGCTGATTTCTAGTGGCTGTATAGAGTTGAGAAACTCTTGCATGGAGAGAGAGATGCTGAAGTTTTCGTGTTGTCGGATGAAAAGACGATTGAAGACTGTGTTGTTAGCTTCCGAAAATCTCCGGACTTGCAATTTTGACAAGAGCTGGTCACGAAAAGCTTTCATCTCCTCTCTTGGGCCGGTAAGGAGCATGTCGTATACAACCTTCGCAAGTAGTAGTGCTATTTTCTATGACTTCCACATGACGAAGAGCTGCGGGACTTCTGATGCAGTAACGAATCCTTGGTCGAGCACATATTCTTCCACACAGAGCTGCCACAGCCTGTCCGACTCTACCAACCCTTACGCTGGGGCTAGCAACTTCCACACTTCATCGAAATACTGCGTCCAGCCGCGCGGGGGTCTGACGTAGATGTCCCTCTGGAGTTCGCCAGCTTGAAGATATGCTGATTTCACATCAAGTACCCCTATCTGTGGGTGGTAGAGGGTCTCGAAGGAGAGCAGGAGTCGTATGGTCAGGAATTGCGCAGTAGATGAGTCCGTGCGGAGGTCATCCTTGTCTTGATCTTTGTTGCAATGAGGGACAAGGCGGCATTTCAGCTTCTAGGTGTGGCCCTCTCCATGGTGCATGATGATAAAGAAGTGGTAGGAGGAAATGAGGTTAGCCCTCCTTGAAGGGTTGCCCGTCGAAACGGGAATTTACGCTCTTCGCTGCTCATAACAACGCTTTTCCTTTGCGATTGACTCGTCAAGCAGCCACCTTGGCGCACACTGAAGCTTGTGGTTCGAGAGAGGCTCGTTTCCAAGGCGTTTGTAGAGGTCTTTGAAGATCTCTTGCTTTGTAGACTTCAAGGAGACTGCGTGCCGTGGAAGGAACGAGTCAGAAGCATTTTACTCAATGTTCTCAGAGGGCATGTTGACGGACTACATCTTTTTTGGAAAGATAGGCGGTACATAACGGGTGCTGGTCTCATTCTGCGAGAGCCTCTTGCAGTTCGGGTTGTTCGTCGAGGAAGTGCAGTTGCGGCTCTTCCGTGTGATGAACGAGAAAATTCGTCGGCAACTAAGCAGCTCTTCTGTTCGCTTGGGTGGTAGGAAGTCTTGATGCTCTTCAGAAAGTCGAGACCATCCGAGTTCCATTTCCTCCACTTCTGCAAGCAACCTGGAGCGGGGCTGAAGCCTCAAGTTTTCATAAACTACAGTGTACGAGAAACCTTTGAGACTTGTCGTGGACGAGACGATCCCGTAGTGATCATACAGTTCCTTGACGAAAACTGGTTGCAACTGTCCTCTCTTTGCAGCTGTGATGAAGTAATACACTGGCGTGCCGGGCTTGAGCGCTGTCTTTTCAAGTGGTTTCAAATCCTTTGCGCGGAGGATAACGTGCATGGTTTGCCTGGCAGCCTTTTCGTGCTAGGCTTTGATGAGTTCTTGTGTTACTTCGGCCTTGGGAAGGCCAGATATCGCCGGTCTGTAGCCTCGTGCTAGTTCAAAGCTCGAAATGAACCGCGAACCGTGGAGTATGTTCTCAAGCAAGGGCGACCTGAAGACGGCTTCCTGGTCAGAGAGAGCCTCGTCCTACCTGGTTTTTGGTGTACTTGCGGTCTTTGAGGGGGAGCTGGATCAAATAGCGTAAGGTTTTATTGGAAGACTCGATGACACCGAGCTTAGTCTTGCAGGTCTTGGAAAGAATAATATGTTATGGGAAGCGCACATCGATCGAACTTGTTCACAGTCGAATTCGGGATCACGGAGAGTTCTGCGGGAGAACCATGTGCCGAAATCCAATGCGTGACAAAGTGTGCTGTAGCCTATTTAATACTGCATGAAAAAGAGAGCCAGGCCACAGAGTATTCTGTTGCAGCGTCCTTTATGTGCAGTATGGGAAGGTTACCGAGTTCGACAACGAACATGAAGTCGAGCTGAACGTGCTCGTTGAAATCTTTCATCAATCGTGAGAACGATACTTTGCGCGAGGCGAGAGGGCGCCCCGTGCTGCCACCTCAGGTGCACGACTTAAAGGCTCTGTAGAGTAAGGACTCAACGGTCTTTGTCAGGACGCCTGCTCTTCAACATATCTTTCGCATGTCTTTTAGCCGAAGGTGGGTGTAGAGGTGGAACCTCTTCGAGAACAACGCCTCGTTCGGGACTCGGCTACCTTGCTTCTCATTGTCTCTCGCAGATGCAAGGAGCGATTTCCCGGAAACAGTGCAGGACGGGACCAGAAGTAGCCGAGTGCGCTTCGTGATGTCCGATCCGGTGTGATAGGTGCGAAGAGAGACCATCTTTTCGTGGTTCCCAGCCAAGTCTGGAGGGATGTGGAGATTGTTACACCTGTTGATCAGGCCACAGCGCGAGAGAATATCGTTTACTAAGAGAATGGGGCCGTTTCCATCTACAATGTGGAATAGGAGCATAAAATTGGTTCCATCCTCGTCCTGGCTGTGAAACTTCCAAACGGCAAGGGTCTGTTTGGCATCTGCAGACTCTTCCCCGAATCAGTGTAGAAAAGGCGTGATGTCTAGTTCGTCCAATACGAGTTCGACTCTCACAGACGTGCAGAGATGTGCTTTTGTGCACAACCATCCGACGCTCTTTGGACAGCCAGGGTGGATAGATTTAGGATCAGTGATGGAAGGGAAAAAGTCTAAGTATGCTCCTTTCCCAGCAGTTATAGATGACTGCGTTGGGAGAGGTTGGAGCCTTTCTGAAAACCCTTATCATCTTTGTCACTTCCTTTGTTCTTGTGTGCTGAATCCTTCTCAGCTCGCAGACGCTCCGTCTCATCGGAAGGTTTCTGCCAGTCGAAAATTCCTCTGAGGTGCGTCTTGGAGCCACAATCGTAGCAATATCCCGGATTCCGATCAGACTTGCGTTCGTTGAACTTGCAGTTTATGTAGGAGCTTCCAGACTAGTTACGCCTGTTCCCATTGTTCGGCGGTGCAGCTTCCACTTACGACTCAGTGCGCTTTTGGAATGCGGCCAGTGCCTGGTTGACCTTCTGGCTGACCATTATCGATGTCAGCCTTAGTGTAAGATTTGTCGATCCTCTTGGGAGAAAAGGTCAGGTTGCGAACCACCGTCACAGCATCAACAAGGTTCAGCTTGCACCTGAGACCCGTTGAGACCATGTACCGCACCCCGGTCACTTCAACGGAGCGATCATTGAGGTACTCGAATGTTGATGTGTACTATTCGAGAAGCGCCTGTGTGCCTTCGACCAGATCTGTAGCCTTCCTACGAACGGTGCCACCGTTGTCCCAGGACTGTGGTAGGGGATCATCGGCGTCGTTCTGTGCTCTAAGCTTGTCCAGTGATCTTTGAGAGGAGAATTGATGTCCAATTGATGTCCCTCAGATGACCGGCATTAGAATCACGAGATCTAAAGATGTCCATTTGATCTCCTTCAGATGTCCATATGATGCACTTAAATGATATAAATATGATGCATCGAAGATAAGCGACTGATGAGCACCCGATGCCTATGTGATGTACCAAGAGTTGTCCAATGAATTTGGTGATGTCCAAATGATGCGCCTTAGATTTCGGGACATCCATTGGAGATTTTGTCGTGCATCATTTGAGTATCTTTGGGAGAGTTTTTGTGCATCAAAAGAAGATCTAGGGGATATCGATTAGGGACATCTTACGTGCTACCTCAGCATATCATTCGGATATCCTGGATGCGCAGAAGATGTCCGAATGATATCCCAGAGATGTCCCAAATTTTCATCCGACCGATATCCAACGCACATCACTTTATCTCTCTGGGAAATTTGTGCATAGCTTCGCGAAACTCTTTTGTGATTGTGACTTCTTGCTCGGATTCTTTCTTCTGCCTAATCTCAGCTAAAGCTAAGAGTTGAAGTTTGGCGTTAATCAACGTTTCCTTGCTAAGGTTTGCGTTTTTCAGGAGCGTAATGGCCAAGACTTCACTCACCTGCGACGAGGTCGAAATGCCAACATGCATGAGGCGTTCAACTGCAAGTCCTCGAAAGCGCAAGACGGAAGCATTGAGATCCTCGTTTCGTTGACGTCTGCACTGGGTAACCTCTGTAAAGGAAGGTATAAGCCTGGTAACAACGGCGATCGGAGGATCCAAGGCGATGAGTTTCATGAGATCCTTGATTGCTTTGATCTGGTCTTCCTGCTTCAAGTTAATGAGTTGTTTTGCTTGCACTTCGTCAACTATGGATATCTGCTTACGAGGAAGATCGCGATCCTACAAGTGCCTAGCCATAGTATTGTAGGCAGTTTTGTACAGTTTGTCGCCATACTTTCCCGCAGCAGCATATATAGTTTCAACCCAACCAGAAACATCTCTACGGTACTCCTGCAGCTCCCTTTCGGTATTGAACATGGGGGATCCGTAGGTGCCAATGGTTTCACGGAACCCTGAGCTGGGCCGATAACTAGAGTGGTCTGCATGCCTTGCGCAGCGCTCGAGGTCTCGCACGGGCAAAGAGAAACGCAGAGAGAGAGGAACGGTCACAAGCGAAATAGGACAAAGGCCTCTCTGTTTGATTGTTGCTCGGGGCTGCCGTCTGGTCAGCCAATTATTTATTGAGTTCATCATCCGGTCGTAAGCGCTGGAGTTGAGCTCGCGCTGAGCAGCCTGAGCTGCTCGAGCTCGAGGCGAAAACACAGCAACTGGCGCTATAATGACCAGAGTAGTCCTTACAAGAACACCATTGTTTTTCTTGACACAAAGCTGAGAAACTGGAACATAACCCATCAAAAGACATGTATGATTGGCATGGATCAATCTGGTGCACTCCAAAGAAAGACGGCCTTCTTCCTCACTCAATCAGTAGCCGCAAAAACCCCTTCACCGCCGATATCCTGGATCAAAATTCAAAATCATTTCATTCAATTGCGACCGTTTTCTCATAGGTTGTCTACACTAGCCGCAGCAGTGCGAACAGCTTGTTGCCGCCCTATGTGTCGTCCTGCGGCCCGATTTGCATCAAAACTGCGACCTCGAGCGTGGCTTGCTGCAAGCCACAGAATGTGCAAACGGTTTTGTTCTTCTTCGAGAGCTTTCTGGCGCTGCTTCTCTACTGCCTCAGCTTCTCGTGTCGCCTTAAGTGCTGCCGGCGCAGCTGCTTTCGCGGCAGGCTGCTCTTCTCGCTTACGTTTCTCATCATCTCTTGTGCCCAGCCTGTCAATTACATCGTCATTTGTCAGCAACGCGCCTGCTGTTGTTACCAATGTGCCGTTCTGCACAATTTCATCATCACTGCGAAGCAGATTAGAAGACGTTAAAAAGGTTTGCACTAACTCCTTGTAGCTCGTGAATGCTGCATGCTGTGATGGTGCTCGTTCCCAATTGGTAATATCTGTGCGACGAATGACGGAGGGGTCGGCAGTTTTGGTACCTCGGTTCCAAACGCCACATGCTGTAAACTCATTGACAATATTCTCACATTTAACCGCATCGTTATAACTTTTTGTTAGCATTTCGCAGAGAGTGTATATGTCGTATGTCGTTTGTCTGATGATTTTTTCCTGTGTACGCACGGCGGTTGAGCATGTTACTGAATGATGTTTTGAATGGTGAAACATTGAGGTGTTCAGTGGTCGGTTCCAATTCCTTTCACTCAGATGTAATATGAAAAGGACACGAATCCAAGTGGTTAAAGTGAATCCATTTATTTTGGTCAAAATCATCCAATGCTTTAGCACGATATATACGGCTCAAATTTTGGATGCTAACAAATATTTTAAGATCAAGATATATGCGTTCAGACCAATTATGCATCCAAAATTACCATCAGGGTGCCCAAATCAAGATCATTTTGCAACTATGGATCAATTTTATGATAGAAAAATGAGCGTCTTCTCGAAAACTGGTGGCCATACAGAATAGATGAATCTCCAGCAGCTTCCTGATTGCTTCAATTTAAAAGCAAATGTCATTATCTGATTGCCGGCCATTTTTATTCCACACCGCCACCTTCTCCTAATGTCAAAACACAAAGGAGAACTCCCAGCGCCGACGATCTCTCGGGAGCTTCCCACTGGTGCAGATCTGCATCGGAACGCGGTCATGGTCTCCAAACGCACCGTGACCCCAGAGGCCCCTTCTGCCCTTCATATCGCCACCGTAGCCTACCGAAACGGAAAGACGTCTATCCGTAAGACGGCCAAGACGGCCAAGACCCATACTGTTCCCTACAGCACACTCTGGAATCGCTACCCCCTTCCCCAAAACACAGAAGCCTGGGCGACCAAAAGTATTCTTAGAATCAGAAGAAAACCCCTTTATTAACAGCGGGCTTTACTTTTCAAACAATGGAATGCCATTGTCGGGAGAGTGCTTCGTAAATCTTGTTCAAACGTTTGTCAAATTCCTGCCCCCGCAACGACAACAGAAAAATTCAATTCAAAGACCGTCGTCCGGGTGGAGGTTTTCTTAGGCGCTTCATACAACGGCACAAAACCTTGAACTTGAAGAGAACAACGAATCTTGAAGAGGCTAGACAAGTTGCCATGTCCCGAACAAATCTGGGGCCGCACTATGTCAGACTGCAACAGGCTTACAAAGAGTTCAAAATAGCAAGTCCAGAACAAGTTTTTAATGTAGACGAGAGTGGCTTCTCGATCCCCCAAACAGCCTGGCAAGCTCGGTCTAAAGCGCTCTTTGACTCGTCCGGGAGAAGCAATTCAACCGAACGTAAATCGAAATCAAACGATAATCATGTAATCATCATGCCAGTGGTCTCCGGAAATGAACAGACATGGCGCCCGTTGGTTCTTCTCCCTAGTAAGAATGCGAAATACGGTGTGCGAGAGGATGGCGCTCGCGAAACAACTGCTGTCTTCTTACCACCAAACGCCCGTTGCGTTTACCGCAAGAAAGCTGGAGTTGATTCGGAGATATTTCACCAATCGGCTCGCAGTTTTGTGACAGAAACGGAAGATCTGAGAGGCAAGCACCGCAATATTCTATTGACTATGAATGGCCGCGGAGCCCATTGCACATACAGGGCGTTAAAACTCTTCAAAGAGAGTAATCTTGTCGCCGTTGGTCTGCCCGCCTATACCAGCCATCGGACCCAGGTGTTAGATTGCTCAGTTTTTCACTATTCAAAACACCATTCAGTAACATGCTCAACCGCCGTGCGAACACAGGAAAAAGTCATCAGACCAACGACATATACACTCTGCGAAATGCTAACAAAAAGTTATAACGATGCGCTTAGATGTGAGAATATTGTTAATGGATTTACAGCATGTGGCGTTTGGAACCAAGGTACCAAACTGCCAACCCCTCCGTCATTCGTCGCACAGATATTACCAATTGGGAACGAGCACCATCACAGCATGCAGCATTCACGAGCTACAAGGAGTTAGTGCAAACCTTTTCAGCGTCTTCTAATCTGCTGCGCAGTGATGGTGAAATTGTGCAGAACGGCACATTGGTAACAACAGCAGGCGCGTTGCTGACAAATGACGATGTAATTGACAGGCTGGGCACAAGAGATGATGAGAAACGTAAGCGAGAAGAGCAGCCTGCCTCGAAAGCAGCTGCGCCGGCAGCACTTAAGGCGACACGAGAAGCTGAGGCAGTAGAGAAGCAGCGCCAGAAAGCTCTCGAAGAAGAACAAAACCGTTTGCACATTCTGTGGCTTGCAGCAAGGCCCGCGCGAGTTCGCAGTCTTGATGCAAATCGGGCCGCAAGACGACACATAGGGCGGCAACAAGCTGTTCGCACTGCTGCAGCTAGTGTAGACAACCTATGAGAAAACGGTCGCAATTGAATGAAATGATTTTGAATTTTGATCCAGAATATCGGCGTTGAAGGGGTTTTTGCGGCTACTGATTGGGTAGAAAAGAAGGTCGTCTTTCTTTTGAGTGCACTCGATTGATCCATGCCAATCATACATGTCTTTTGATGGGTTATGTCCCAGTTTCTCAGCTTTGTTTGAAGAAAAACGGTGGTGGGCTTCCTGTTTTTCTTTTCAATTCTTTGTTTCTGATCCACAATGTGGTAGGTACTGATAAGACTTGCAGTCGCCATTAGATGAATCTAAATCAAAATCAATTGGTTCCATTCCTTGCTTACGCTCTATGCTAGTGCTTGGCACAGGGGCCGAATTGTTAGCTGTCTTCACAAAGTAATTTTCATGCTTTTGCTCCGTGATTGCAAACATATGATTCTCTTTCTCATACTGTTTTAAAAAATGAAGAAGAATCTTGCCCCCCAAGCTTCTATTCAGACTTTGATTCATTCCTCGCGTTCTCAACCTTCATTTTACGCGAGTTGTTATTCAATTATGTCTTCCAGCAAGTATTCATGTAGTAGTCGAGTGTTTTGCACCATACTCAACGCGTTTCACGATGAGGGTTCAACTCACATCTGATAGAAATATGTTATGGCTGTCGGAAATATGGGCACATACGATCGTCACTTTAACGGTTATTCGACTCTGAGTACTGACTTTTTCCATCAACACAGACAACTGCGCAAGCTGGTCAGATAACTCATTCACCTTGTCCTCAAAGACATCAGACGAAGACTGCGCCTGCTTCTTTGGCTTCTGTAGAACGTGCTTGGCAGCAAGAAGAGTGTTAAGAGCTCGATATAAACCTAAGATCTTCTTCCCGGAGACAAATGATTTCACAACTTCTCGCAAAAAATTGTAGTTCTCAGCATTACGAAACATTACAAACTGCGCCAAGTCCACCAATTCCATGACCGCTTGACGGAAAAGTCCAAACTTGGCCTCAGACTTGAATCCAGCTTTCTCAAAAGAGCTGTTCATCTCTTTCATCCACCCGAGCATATCTGTAAAATGTAAACGTCGGTCTGCATAGCTCACGTCCTCCAATGTGATACCAGAAAATTAGAGTGTATTCGAACTTAGCGCGCACTCAAGGCGGGAAGATGCGGGAAATGCTTAATTTAGCTTCAAGATTTCTATCTTCTCGTCATCTGTTATAAAAAATTTCGGACCGAACCGATTCTATCTTAATCGTGAGCGGTCACCATGAGAAACAAACAGGTAAACTGAAAGCAATTTGAAACATAGTTTTTCTACATAATACTTTTCTGTGTTAGGCTACTATAAATTGGACAATATGGTGTTCGTTTATATTTCGTAAGAGCTTTTAAAACTCGTAGCCTTGAAAGTTTGAATACTTAGAATTTCATCACTTTTACCAAAAGATATCTGCAAAACAACTTCTCATGTAGAAATCGAAAGGATAACATATGTCTTTGTTTAGTGCAGCATTTTGGAAGTTACTAAACCAAAACAAAAACCGTCTCTATTTGTTTTGGACTTGATTCGGAAAATTGTTTCTCAGAATCAATTTAAAGCAAAGTAATGTAGAATAATGTACACTACAGCGTAGGTACTTGGTAGCTAACATTATTTATGAAGAACTGGTACTTTGATATATGCTAGGAATATTTAACATTGTATTTAACAAACTCTAAAATCCTTGCTACCATCAATTTTGCAATACTCGTCTACGTTCTCCTCAGTCAATTCTACGTAAATAAGACGTGTTACGTTATCAATCCATGGTAAATTCTCTTGCATAGTTCTGTGCGTCTCAACGCAATAAGAAAAAGGAATTCGTGCTACGGACGTAATCTTATGCTTAGGGTGCTTTCGTAGAGACCTCAAAGCGTTCCGAAATCCGACAACTTTAGGATGATCCATCTGAAAAAGATCCTCATCATCTTCGAGAAACGTTTTTTGTAAAAGTTTCAAGTTATGTAAAGCCTCCGGCTACCAAACATTTACTTCCAGGTATTCTTTGTTACCCAAGACGTACACCGCAAACTCTCCTTTTCCCACTCCGGATGGAAGAACGACAGCAATAGTTTGCTGGCGTTTTAGAGTTTCAGGATGATTCTACACTGAAATAAGATACAATGGTTTGAAAATCTTAGGGCCCAGAAGTACTTCCTCGGCCGTTGCATATACTTCGTTCGTAAATTCTTCATCCGGGGCTTCTTCCTCGACCATATTTGAATATGACCTTTTCACACCGGTGACACGACGGTCTAACGCATTGAGATCTTCATCTGTATCATATGTTAGAACAAAAATTCCTTCGAAATTCAGAGAACTATAATTGCTTACCTTTTCTCCCAGAATACTCTCTAGCGATTTCTTGATAATGGACGCGAAAATTCGTTAACTTGTGTTGGCGAAACAAGTACTACGAGCCTCATACATCTTTCGGCTTATCATTTCCATCTAGTTCACTGCTTTGAAACTTCTCACGAAGAAGCTTGATTGCTGCTGAGTCTTTAGTTAGTGGGCGCATGTTTTGAATCATGCGAAAGCCTAAAACGATGGAGACATAGACGTGCGAGTACATGCTTAAATAGAAGACCTGGACCTAGCTGAGCTGTACTTTGAAGAGTACCGTTGAAAACAAATCTCTTTGAACTAGTAGTAGGGAGATTTTGTTCAATTGCAGAACCACTCTGTGAATTCTTGGATATGTAGAAAATTTGTACGGTGTCATTGTTGCAACGTGAATGCCAAGAGACAGGTCCACATTTGAGATTGTTCGAGTGAAATCTCAAGTACTTGTCCCTATGGGTTGTAAGTATAGTACCTAAGAAGTTTCTAACGCTTAGTAAGCAGATCGATGTTGCGTCTTACAAAACCTTTCTTCTTCCTGTTCTACTACTATAGTTTAACACTAACTTTGAATATTCACTATTCAATTTAACATTACGCCTAGATCTACGCAACCCGGTAGATAAAGATTATAGTATGATTCATTTTCAATATTACTTGCTTACTACAACCATATGAGCGACGGGAAGAAAGCCATCGCAATCTTTAGCACTTTATGCCGATTGAAAGAAATGGTTAATAATTCTAAATTGAGGTTAATTTTGAGTACTACTGTGAATCAATATCTTCGACATAGATGATGTTGCAAACTTTCCAAAGACTCTGATCGTGAAATGAACACCAGTTCCATGAACAACAGCCGTTAGAAACTAATTGGAAAACGTCTTCCTTGTTTTGCGGACAAGATATGTTTCTTACTAAATGAATATTAACACATATCAACGACTAGTTTCGATGTCAAATTATGAATATTTAACTTGTAAGTACACAAACTGCCCAAGACTTAGAATGGATCCCGCACTATCAACGTGACTTAATCATGTGTGACGTAGGCTGAATTTGAATTATTAGCACTGTCCTGGCATCGTCCTACAAATTCGCAGACATTCTCGCGTAAGGATGTTTAAATTTTGTAACAAATCTCAAGTGTGACATAAATGAGATTGGAAAGAGATTCCCAGATTGTAACCTTGGTCTTTACAAAGGTTTACATAAACCAACACTCTTCTTTAGCTGTAGTATCCAGTGATTGCCACTGTTGGAAAAATGAACACGATGTCTACTTCTCGTGCGCTAATAGGCAAGCAAAGATCATTCGAAGCACTTGGACGTTATTACTTAAGCCACGCTCCTGGCTTGGTTTGGTCCACGTTTCGAAGGCGGTATCGTTCTCTTTTTGCGCTTTCCGTACTACAAACAACCCAGGTTTGGAATGAAATCACGCCCATCATTCCTCGGAATGGCACAAAACATCACCTTTTATGGACGTTAATGTTTTTGAAGCTTTATCCGACTGAGAGTGTTCTCAAGGAACTTTGCTGCGCCGATGAGAAGACTATACGAAAATGGGTTAGAAAATTTATATTTCTAATTGAAAGGTTGGAGCTTGTACGATTTATTCTATTTTGTCATTGATTTTCTTGAATTGATATGGGCTAACATTTATTGTGTTCAAGATTTCTTGGGATGCCCGTAAAAGTATCCCGCAGACAAAGATTGCAGTTTCGGTTGATTGCACTGATTGCCGGATCAATGAACCATATCCTTTTGATTCAAAGTGGTTTTCATACAAGTTTAATAGTGCTGGTCTGCGATATGAACTTGCTGTTTCATTATTATCTGGAACGCTAATGTAGGTTAATGGTCCATACCCATGTGGAAAATACTCCGATTTACGCATATTCAAATCATGTCTGAAGAAAATGGTTGAAACAAATGAGAAAGTGTTAACAGATGGAGGCTATCAAGATGATCAATGTGTATCGCCCCGAGATCCTCTTTATGATTCTTGTGCAATTGATTCAAGCGCTCTTCGAGCCCGTCATGAAGTACTTAATGGTCGTCTTAAACCGTTTTTTGTGCTTTCTCACCGATTCAGACACAGGCTTTGTTTTCATTCGCACTGTTTCCATGCTGTCTCGCTCTTGGTGCAGCTACAAATGAATTGTGGGGAAAAACTTTTTGATAATAAACAAAATTAATTTTACTATATCATTCATACTACCAGCTAGATACAAGTTCATAACATGGCTCTGTTTGAAACATTTCTCTCACGTTGATTTCTGTAACAATTGTTTACATTCTAAGTGATAACAATGACTTTAGAGGTTTGTAGGCATGGTTTTGAATAATAAGGGAGTAGTTTCATATCCCAATTATACTTTTTTCTCCTTCTGTTATCGTATTCCATCGTAAAACATTAATACACTTTGGCATTCTTTGCCGTTCTATTTTGTTTCCGAAATACTTGTTAAGGTGTCCAGAAGTGTAAGGTATAAATCAATGTCCAGGTCAACATCATAATTACGTAGAATATATTACTTTTGTTTCAACGATGCTTTTTGACAACATTTTTAGTTTAGGAAGGTTTCTTGGTAAACCTATATAATAGATCTATTACTATAATACCGGTTCTAGCAAAAGCAGTATTTAAAATTAGTTTTAGATTTATTTTGTTGCCAAAACGAACATAATATTTGAATTGTCTCAATTTTCCGCAGCATTCCGGGTCCGTTTAATTTCAATGTGTCATCTATTGGTACTATCTGACCTCAAATTGCACTCCCCTTTTTCCAAAAATTTCTCACAGGGTTAATATTTTCTAGAAAAATTGATTTCAATAGAATTTTGGTAGATTTTGATGCAATGACGACGTAATGAGGTACGACTTGGTCTCATGAAAATCGACCAAACAAAAATTGAAAGTTCTGTGATGTTTGAAATAAATCTGATTTCTCGAATTTTTGAATGGGCAGTCTCATTTTATTCTCAACACTTTATGAATTGCAACTAATTATCAGTGTTTGTGCATAGTAACCTGCGCACTTCTCTACTTGATTTACTCTCCTGTGGAAGCGAGATCGTAGTCCGCATAGTTTGTATTTACAATGATCGACAGCTCTAGCAAAACCCACAGTCATTGACTCATCATGTGGTGGTAATAAAAATTAACCCCTGTCAATAAAATGTAAGGGCACCTTCGAGAAGTTGAATTTTTCTAAAAATCACACTCATGGAAATGTCAGTGAGTCAAACCCTTGCTTGATACTCAATGAAGCTGGTTATGTCCGACTTAAGACAAGACTACTCCTCTTTGCACATCTAATGAAGGTTATTTTACCTTCCGCTCAAGACGTTTTGCCTGCGCACGGGGCAATAGTTAACCCTGGGATTCTTTTGTTATCTTTACCGGTGCAGAAAACCTAACCTATAAATTTGTACCTACTTCAACTCGATAAAATTTGGCAAAAGTTCCGAGAATTCGTTGCACCTAATTTCATTTCTCCGCTCGACCAAAGCGCAAAATCTGAAATGGTAATCAGCTTGCAGCTGTTGTTGACCATTCGACTTGAGGCAGGTATCCAAATTGCTTTAGCTCGCATTCTTCTTCTCGCCAACGAGAGCAATGCTCTATTTGCAGCTGAAATTTATCCAAACTAGAACGCATGCAATACATTGGGCAGCGGTTGCCGAGCGAAAACTCGTGCAACCAAATTTAATTCGAATATCATAAGATTTTGATTTTCTGCTCGGCCCATTTCCATTAGGCGAAGTCGTGCGTCATTATTTCCTCATTGCATCAAAGTCTACTGAGATTCTATTGAAAGCAATTTTTCTAAAACATTTGATCCATTGAAAATGACTTGAACTTCTCCAAAATTTTGCTTAGATACGGAAAGTTAAATAAATATTCAATGACGGAAAGTTTTACCAGGTTTGTGGACCGAAGGACTTAAGTCATTTGCCGAATAATCCGTCTGCCACAGCAAAAACTGCGATTTATTCGAAGAGGAACGCAGGCATTTCCCATTGGAGAAGCTTCCGCAGGGAAAACTCGTGCAATCAAATTTAATTGGAATATCATAGAAGTTTCCCTTTTTGTTCTGCTTCTTTTCATTAAGCCGAGTCGTGCGTCATTATGTCCGCATGGCATCAAAATCTACTGAGATTCTATTAAAAGAAAGATTTCTAAAACATTTGATCCTTAGAAAATGCCTTGAGCTCCTACAAAAATTTGCTTAGATACGGAAAAGTAAATGGATTTTCAATGACGGAAAGTTTTACCTGCCGGTGCCGAGGTGGTAGACGCCACTGTGCTCCTGGTGACGGAGCTGGAAATGCAGCTCGCTCGTGTAGTGCCTTGGACAGCCCTTCCCAGGCGAAACTTTCCGTCCTTGAATATTCATCTTGCTTGTCTGTATCTAAGCATTTTTTCTTAGATGCTCAATTCATTTTTAATGGATTAAAAGTTTTCGGAAAATTAATTTCAAAAGAATCTCCTTTGATTTTGAAACAATGAAGACATAATGACGCGGGACTAGGCCAAATGGATATCGGCAGAGCAAGAATTGAAAATCGTATGATATTCGAACTACATTTGATTGCACGAGTTTTCGCGGGGCTTGAGCATTCCAAAAACACGGTTATGTGGCCGGCGGAGCCCTTGCACTCTGTGTTAATCCGACATCTCGAAGCACAGCTGGTTAAACGAAGGAGAAGAACGACTTCGGTGGGTTTTTACACAAGATGAATTGTGTAACAATAGGGAAAATTCAACTGTCATTGAAGAACAAAAAAGCTTTTGCTTCATTGATGTTTCCACGAGTCTGATTCTTCTGAGACTTCCATAAAAATTGCATTGACAATTCAGTGACGAGGGTCATTCCATTTACCGCGCAATGATTCTTCAGTGTCAAAAGGTTTTGCTACTTTTCAAGGGAGACGCAAAGCAGCCTGACCTCTAGCAAAACCGAATGTTATTGAATCATAAGGCGTCGGTAAATGAAATTGATGACTATCAATAAACTGTAGGGGCACTGTCGAGGATTTAATCTTTTCAAGAAATCACACTCATGTACTTATCAGTGAGTCGGATCCTTGCTTACAACTCAATGACTTTGGTCAGGTTTCACTTACTATAGGACTACTCTTCTTAGCACACCTAAAGAATACTCTTTTATCTTTCGTTCCTAAATTTTTGCCTGGGGACACGATCCCGTATGACGAGTTGCTACTGGTGGTAGACGGCTGGACACAGAGCATGGTCACGTACATTGAAGGAACGTTGAGGTTAATTCTGTGCCTCCAATACCGAGGAAAAACTTTACGTCATCGAATATTCATTACTTTTCTGTATCTAAGCAACTTTTTGAAAATGCTCAAGGCATCTTCAGTGAATCAAATGTTTTAGAAAACTTGCTTTCAGTATATTCTCAGTAGATTTCGATGCATTTAGGCCATGATGACGCGCAACGAAGCTGAATGAAAATTGACTGAACAAGAAATGAAAATCCTAGGACATTCGAATTAAATTTCATTGCACCAGTTTTCGCCCAGATGGGTGTCACAATTCATAATAAAAGCTTGACCGTGATAATCAGGTCACAATTCTGATGATAATCTCACTTTACGAAAATGTTGTATTGTAACACGTAGTTGGCAATTCATATCAAGAGAACGAAAAAGTTGTATAGGTGTATTTTTCGGTGATGGAAGGTTAAGTGGGCTTGAATGAATGCTCAGAAGCATGTCGTTTATTCTCACAACGTTTGCAAAGTTCTTTTCTTTTCAATATCGAATTGTACTTCTACCAACCAGATTTCGTCTTCGGAGTCCTAATATCTTTTTGGGAAGCCTGGAATCTTTAATCTTCATCAAAGTAGTTCTACGCTCATCAACTGAAATGCACACCACAGAGAGCGAAAGGCTTTCCAGCAATTTTCTGTAGAATCTTAGTTCCTTTCCACCTGAAGTTTGGTGCTATGAGAAGAGCATTAAGCCGGTGTCCCACGCTATTCAAAAAACCTTTTTCGGTGTTTGTGTTCATAAAATGCAAGATTTTCGTTCTGTACTTTCTCTTAATTCCGTTTAAATAGCTCGGAAGGTTTATTGAGACGCATTTTTTGTTTCAAGCGAAGCAATTCACTTCTGCACGACTCCAAGTTAAAGGACCCTTATTTGTGTCTAAAAACTATAACTTTCAGTGATCCCTGTCGATATCGATTTCGCAAGCTGAAATATGGCATCATCTTGTCAAAGTGACAAAAAACGTACTCTGGATGAAGGAAGCTCATCATCATCCGCGCCCCCGAAGCCAACTAAAACCCAAAAGAATGAGTGCATATGCAGAAAATGTGGCATGAGATTTACATCTAAAAGCGACCTAGCAAAGGTAACGATAAATACATACCTTTTTAAGTTACGCCAATCATAGGAATCTGACCTCAGGCTGAGTTGCTGACAAAATACTTCGTTTCTTTTCTTACCTGAACTAAAGCATGAAAGAACCGATCACAAAAATGTTACAACTCTCAATTGTCCCGTATGTCACAAGACGTACGCGAACAAATATCTATTACGAGGGCAGTACGTATACGAAGTTTCATAATCATCACAAACAGTGTTCTGGTATAATAACCGACACAAAACTATTTTCTTAATTTTTTTACGATTCTGAAACGGACATTATCGGTTCTGATGACTTCTATAGCTTTGCGAGCGCACATGAATCAAGGGACAGAAGAATTGGTAAGCTTTCGTGCTTTAACACAAATCATATCCAGCACACAAAATCTTGATACTAACATTCATGTTCAATTCATTTCTGTTCTTTCCTTCTCGCAACGAAACAAGAGTGCAATATTTGTCAGAAACAGTTTACCACAAAGCGCAAGCTAAGCGAACATATGATAAACATTCATGGAAAGAACAAAGACGCTCGGTGCTGCTACTGCAAAAAGTTGTTTGCAAACATAAGCGATCTGCAGACCCATGTAGCGTTATATCACACCGGAGTTGGAAAGATATAGGAATAGCGAACGAAGCGAGGTGAAAATGCTGCTCACTAGCTACAATGGGTGAGAAGAAAGAAGTACATCAGCGATGTAGGACTTCATAATCTCCTTTAGATACTGTTTGATACCGTACCTTAACAAAGAGGTTTACGAACTGCCTCAAATACAAGCAGCAAAATTTAGACGTAGCCAAGCTCAGTAATTTCTTCAAGTTGCGGACCAATGATTGCTTATTGGATACTATTGCTTCCTTCAAAAGGAAATTACTAAAGAATTAAGGGATTCGAGCTTTTTCAGCCTTCGATCTACATCTAGTTTTGTCTTTCTTCGAGCTAAATCAATGTTGCAGAAATAAAAATTTCTTGCAATGAACTCGGTGTCCCAGACAACAATGTTTTGAACGAGAGATAACAATGTATTCACTAGATGTGCAAGGAAGAGTAGTTTTGTAGTAAGCGAAACATGACCAACGTCACTAAGACGTAAGCAAGGGCCTGACTTATTGATAGTTCCATGAGTGAAAGTTTTTGAAAACTTTTAACTCCTTGAAAGTGCCGTTACATTTTATTGAAAGGCGTCAATTTCATTTACCGCCACATGATGATTCAATGACAGTGGGTTTTGCCAGAGTGTCTCGCGAAAACCCAAATAGCAAACGCAGTTTTCAAGCGTTCACCGTTTGTGTTCTCGAGCTCGTTCTCATAATCAAAAACGCGCAGTTTCCATCACAAGGTCCAAATGCTTTATGAATAATATGAAATTCTCTCAATGTTCGAAATATCGTTTCACACGCAACAATTTTCCTTCTGGTCTATGCTTTAGACCTCTTTCCTACTTCTTCCGATGCGTCGTTGTGCCCAGCAGCTATTTCTGCAGCCACAAGAGATCCACTTTTCGACTGATGCTGAATGAAATGAACATCAACAGAGCCTTAGAAAACGCAATTTGATTCGTGTTGTCCCTACAAGAAAGTTTTTCGATATTTTTTGGTCCAGATGGAGCGCAAATATTGGCATGCTCACCTTCCGCCATAATTCCGAATGTAAGCCATTTGCGTTCCAATGTGGCACCCAAGGCGGGAAATTTAATTTTTCTAATAGTTTATTTCATTATTCTGAGAACGCATGGAGTGCAAACTGATATCGCGGGGGGCCAAGTACGGACTGTGTGGGCGCAGATGGAGTGGAAGATGTATCATCTGCACTCCAAGTGCACTCCATCTGCGTAGTGGGCGTCTTCTAATGTGAATGTGACACCAAGGAAAAAGGTTACATTCGTAGTTTGCGCGTACTCAATGCGGTATTCGTCTTAGACCCATGTGTTCTCCATTGGTGCCGTCCGACTTCAAACTGCACTATCCTTTTTCCAAAACTTTCTCATAGAGTGCGATTACATTCCAAAACAATCTCCGCTCTCACTTCTTTACGGCAGCGGCTAGGACCTCTCTTTGGCTAAGCTAAGTAGGCTGAAACACCAAGCACAGAACTATGTGCTTCGTAATTTCGGACCTTCGTCTAATAAATTTGCGCCGCACACGAAATGCAGCCACGAATAATTCGATGAAGAGCAAAATCGATGATATGATATATATAGATATACATGTATTGCGTGGGTGGACATCTTCTCAAATACTTATCAGCCGCTACTTTATGCTTACTGTCACATTAGTTTTTAAAGTAATGATACCTCCAGAAATGATTGTATTGCTGTACAGCAAAATAAATTGATGCGCAATAGATGTCCATCGGATGAGAAACTGGGAGATCTATGGGATATCAATTGGATATCTTTTGCGCATCCAGGATATCCGAAAGATATACCATAGTACCGCGTTGGCTGCGCCTAATTGATGTTATTTACATGTCCTTTGGATGTACAAGAAGTATTCCAAAGATATTCATATGATGCACAAATATATGTCCCATGGATGTCCGGAAATCTACTGTTCATCATTTGGACATCACAAAATCCAAAGTACATCTCTATGTACATCATATGCGTATCGGTCGGTTTTCATTTGGATAAACTTCATGCATCATCTGAGCATCATTTGCGTATATCATATGGACATCTTTAGGAGATCAAATGAACATCTTCAGATCTCGTAATTCTAATATGGGTTATCTGGGGGACATCATACGGACATCAAATCACTTTTCTTGGTGTTCAACGCTTCCGAAGTGGTTCCGCGTACTTCGCACCAAGAAACTGGAATTTTGAAGCAGCCCCAAAATTGTAGTCACAATAACTTTTCAGCTAAGCTCGCTGCGAGCAAACCCAATATTTCAGAGAACTCCTGAGCATCAGAGCTCTCACTGGAAGCCAAGAAAGTTGGGATTGAACGCCACAAGTGGGAAATCCGGATCCAATTCTGTTCAAGAAAATTCGGTTTCGAAATAGATCCGCGAACCAAAACGGTGCCGTAACTCTGAGATTCTTCTGAATAGTTCCGTTTCAGTAAGGCCAAAGCGTTTATATGCGTCAAGTAACTTGTAGTATCATGCCGTTGAGGAAGTGGAAACGAATTCAGCCAGTTACGCCTTCCTCGCAGAGAACCCTCCCAGTGTACAGTTGTCAGACGTAGACTGATGATTGCCTACAATGGAATTCGCGGCCTAATTGGATATTTAGAGCTCATAAAATGAACCATATCAATGCGCGAGAGGGCATGAACGAAGAACATAAAGAGACCGGAGCCTCGTACCGAACCCAGTAAAGAAGGAACGCACTGTTGCAGCGCGACCCAGCTTTTGTGCTGAATCACCTTGTGCCACCAATATCCAGACTAGGTAACTCCGCGATTGGCATGACGCACCATCATGCCGTTTCTCTCACAGTTATGGGCCCAGAGGGGCTTGCCTCCTCTGCATCCGGTGGCGATGTCAACAATGCTTCTAAATTTGTGACAAACGTTACGTCCAAAGTCCAGGACCGCAAGGCCCTTCGTATGTGGATGAAGATGATGCATAGGTTTGCGGAAGTACACAATAAGTCTAAGGCTGTGTGCAATGGAGCTGGGCAGCTTACCTACCTTTCATGCGATCGCACATCGCAAGCATTGCTGGATCAAGGCGAACGATCTAGTGATTTCTCTTTGGATGCAATCAACGGTGGTGATAACAATGAAGCTTTGATAGAGTCGATTCTCAATGTTATTGCAAAAGATAGCCCAACAGAAGTCGTGAAACGTAAGGTCAATTTGTTGACTGCTACTACCAACTGCGTTCGTCCTCCCGAAGAAAAGGTTTCACTTTTTGCAACGCGCTTTAATGGGGCTGTAGCTGAATATGCAGTTCACTCACCTGGTTTCAACTCTGCTACGAGTAGACAGTTTGCAATTCTAATGCTACGTAACGCACAGGTCTCTCAGGAAACAATGAATGGTTTAATCCTGCAACTAACGTCTAAGTATGGGAGTGCCGATGATAAGAAAGAAATCTTTGAAGTTCATGCTACTAATGACGAGATGCAACTCATGCTGAAGATGTTGCGTGGTGAGACTGTCGAAGATGCCACTGTAGCTCAGGCCTTACTGACTAAAGTAGAAAAAAAATGCAAGTGTTACAGGCCAAGCAAGTTTCAAGCAACGCACCGATGTTCACTATGGAAGATGTGACTGTTTCGTTAAGTCATGTGGACTCTGTTGAAGGCTATTCTGTCCCACCCCCAAAAGAGAAGTTTCAAACTTCTATGCTGGGTAAGCGAAGCGATAACACACAGAACAAGGGACATTTTATTAAGAAAATGAAAGAAGAGAACCCTTGTCGTGCGTGTGGAGAACTTGGACATTGGTACCGCGACCGAGAATAGTGCCGTCAGAAAATGAGACACAAAAGTAACAAGAGATCAGCCCCTGCTTACACAACGAACCATGTCACAGCATTGCCAGATAATCCCCACAAAAGGTAGAAGACGTTAAGATGCCAACGTCATCCTCGCTTTTTCAGGATTGAGATCATCGCGGTTCCTGATTGATCTCAATCCTATTCTCGATGACGGAGCCCCGACTTCTACCGGTGGGATTGATGATGCCCTTGCTCTGTGTGACGCACTTGGAATTGAGCTTGTATTGGATCAACGGCGAGACGAAAACATACATGGATGGGGCACGAATGGTTCGGATGCCTAACCAGTGATATGCACATGGAATATGATTGTGAATGACATTAACGGAAAGACCACAGCAGTTACCTTTGACCTTGTTAACGCCTCATCACCAATGATAATTAATTTAGACCTGCTTAAGCATTCTAACGTCATGAATCGCGAGACCCGTCCAACGTAATTCAAACGCCCAACGGACACAGCAGAGCGCGTATTCTTCACTTATGTAAGGAAAGACGAGCAAGGCAACGACAGACTGCGCATTGAAATTGTGACTCACCTCCAATCAAGTGTCAGAACCCTGCTTGGGAACCGTGGACTACCCGTGGGATTGAATGGAATAAAGAAACTACATCGATTTACGCATGCTACAGCAGACTAAATGGAGCTCATTCTACGCGATGCAAACGTTTTATATAGCGAACTCGGTACTGCATGCGACAAAGTTGCAGACGCTTGCGTGATATGTACATCGACGGGTAGACCAGCACATCGTAAGAAGGTTTCCATTAGCCACGTGAACGAAGCATTCAATCAGTCCATTCAAGCGGACTTTCTCGTTGTATATGTCCTCGGTGAGAAGTATGAAGTTTTAAACATCGCAGACGCTGGCACTAACTACGGAGAACGCCAGATCGTATCAATGAAAAACGCTAAGAAGCTCTCTAGTAAGCTGGAATCGCAGTGGATCTACCACCACGGCACGCCAAAGTATTTTAGCGCGGACCAGAGTTTACTAACCCAGTTCTCACGAAGGTTCTTAAAGCCCACTCCATTCAGGTACAACCTCGCCCTGCTCGATGTTTGTCTAAGAATGGCAAAATACAGCGCAAAAATGGGTTTTTTAGTCAGTGTTTGACCGCATCAGCAAGGAGACAACCACGGCCTCGCCACAGACTTTAGTTCCTCGCGCGTCATTTTTGACAAATCTGTTTCACGAAAGCTCAACACTTAGTGCATTCCAGCTTGCAAGAGGTTATTCACTGTCGATTCTCGGCATCCCATCCAGTATAGTCTCGGAGGAAATTCTAACCACACATAAGCGAATCGCAGCAATACGAGCGTTGCAGAAAGTCATGAAATCCCATGACAACCATTTGATTTCCCCAAACGCGGTTAAACCAGGATCAGTTATATGGGTTTACTATAAGACCTCTAAGCAGAACGATCCCGTCAGATGGGTGAAAGCAACAGTCATCGAAGCGACACCGTTCTTTGTTAAATGTCGACGTTCGAAAAGCGGACCACCAATGACAGTTGCATACGAACACATTAGGCTCGCACCAGAAGGTGTTCTTGCGCGCACGCTACAAGAAGAAGTTCTCGAAGACATGTTTGCTGTCGCCTTACCAGCAGAAGCTCACAACGACCCGAGTGAGGATTCTCACACAGAAGCAACACGAGCACCATTCGGAAGCAACGAAGACCCCGAGCAAATTTTGTTAGATATCTTCGGCCCTGAGGATGATCATGATCAAGGAAGTGAAGAATGAACGTCAAGGCGTTCGTCAGTTTTTGCGAAACCTTTTGTAGGTTCATCTTCTAAAGACATTGGTCAAGAGAATGTAATAGGACCCACGCCGGAAAAAGAGATCGAGCTCAAGTCTGACGAACAATCCGTTTTGAGCGAAATCTATGATATGGTTGACAACGGGCAAGTTCTACGAAGAAAGATGGACTGTGCACCGCAATGGATCTTAGATAAGGCCGTAAACGACGAGATTGAACGAGCATGGAAGGACGCTTATGTCGAAGTACCGGAGGAGACAGTGCCGAAGACTGAAAATGTGATTTGCTCGCACATTGTGTACAAGTTTAAGTCTGAAGAGAAGGATTTGAAGAGACTTAAAGCGAGACTATGCCCACAGGGCAACCGTGACCGAGAGAAAGGTGACATCAGGAACGATTCCTCCAACGCTCAATTCGATGTCATCCGTATGCTGCTCTCGCTTGCCGCCATCCTTTGCCTTCGTCTTGAATGAATCGACGTAAAAGGAGCGTACTTGCAAAGTGGATCTATCAAGCGGAACCTGTACGTGAGACCACCCAGAGAATGGAGCGGAAAGCGCAATGTTCTGTGGAAGCTAGTCAAGCTCCCCTTACGGTATCAGTGAGGCTGGAGTGGGCTACGGTCATCGAAAGGTGGTTGATAGAAGAAACGGCATTTGAAAGAGTATGCGGAGTCAGTCAGCTTTACTCTCGAAGAAACAAGAAGGGTAAGATTGTCCTTTTACTAGCTAAGCTTACGGACGATCTTTTGATGGCTGGAACAACGGAAGAAATGAAGAAGTTCTCTACCGAGATTGAACGTTGGTTTCATATCAGCAAAGCGATCATTGACGATGAAATTAAGTTTAATGGATGTACGATTACTCAATCGAAAGATTGTACCATGAAGCTTTCTATGAAGGAATACGCTGACTCGATTGGTCGGATAAATCTCAGCCGCACGAGGAAAGTCATGAAGAACGACCGAGCGCAGCAACACGAAGACAAGTCCGACAGAAAGTTGGCGGGAGAGCTCATATGGCTAGGATGTGGGGCCTTGCCGCAGGCCACCGTAGTGGGATCTTTTATGCAACAGAAGATACCATCTTTTACCGTTGCTGACATCATTGAAGCTAATGCTACCCTAGCTGAGTTACGTCACCTGCGACCACTCATATGCTTTCGCAAACCTCCTGGTGCAATCGAACAGGCTGAGATAATCTCTTTCTCGGATGCAGCCTTTAATGTGACCTCACGTCAACACTACGGACAGACTGGATTTATTACTGGAATTCGATATCACACAATGGATGGTGATGCAACTACATATCATCTGATTGATTGGGAAAGCCTAAAGCAGAAACGTGTCTCTCATTCGTCATATGGGGCCGAGATCTTGGCATGTAGGGACGCGGACGAACGTGGATACAACCTGAAGTGTGCGTTGAAGTCTATTTCTAATAGGGAAGAGTATTCGGACATCCTTAATGTCGATTCTAAGGCACTGTCTGATACAATTACGACCCTACACGAGGGAAAAGAATACCGTTTCCGGCAGACGGTGCAGAGAATCAGAGATTTCTTTGAGTCGCGAGAACTAGATACGCTTCGATGGATACAAGGTTTCGCGAACATTGCAGATGCTTTAACAAAACTGAGTGCGACGTCGGACAGACTACTGAACCGTATTGCCGCTACCAGGATACTGTAACTTCCCAACCACCGCTCCTTCTGCTTAGACAGCGCAACTTGGACGTAGTTGTCATGAAAGTGTTCACGACAACTGGGGGGTATGTCAGACGTGGATTGATGATTGCCTACAATGGAATTCGCCGCCGAATTGGATATTTAAAGCTGACAAAATGAACCATATCAATGCGCGAAAGGGCATGAACGAACAACATGAAGAGGCCGCAACCTCGTCCCGAACCCATTAAAGAAGGAACGCACTGTTGCAGCGCGACCCAGCTCTTGTGCTGAATCACCTTGTGCCACCAACATCCAGACTTGGTAACTTCGCGATTGGCATGACGCACCATCCTGCCATTTTTCCCACAACTGTAGACATGATACACCCGACATCGGGGAACGGCGGAAAAGCCCAGAAACAACTGCACACTGATACCAACGCATCATGCGGCTGTAGTAAAGAGCGCGGATATGTGCAGAACCCGCTCCGAGACATGGTGAACAGTGGTCAACGAAGTTGAAAGTCTTCGACAGCAACAATTAAACCGGTAGTCGGTGAAAATTTTCAACTTGATAACGGTGTACCCGGCCTTAATCAAGGTTCAGAAGCTACTCGGAGCATACAGAACTTCTCCATAAATTCTCTTCTGATTAGCAATTCCTCTCCATAGTCTTCTTCTTCTTTCTCTCCCATTCCAACGGCGACAGCAATACTGTTCTTCAACTCTCCTCTTGAAGAGTGTATCTCCACGAATTCACTCCGGTACTGTACTCCTCTGGTGGTCACTGCGTTCCTTCGATAGAGGTTCATTGTCTATCAAGAACGGTAGCTGGTACAACCGTGCGGCGCACGTGAAAACTCCAAAGACACCGGTTATAGGGTGCATTTTGTTTCATTGCGATTTTCCACGAAACAAATGTGCAGCTACTCCAATATTGTTCGCTGCAATTAAGATCGGATCGTGATACCCATATGTCAGAAATACTACACGATCTTTGATAGTGGTAAATGTCCCACAGGTTGATTTGTGTCCTCTGACGACAGATAGCCGAACCAATGGACTTGGAACTTCTTATACCGCTCTTAAGTCCTAGCTATGTCCCAAAATGTGGTCGAAGACGAAGTCCTTCGAGTAAACGTTTCGTGTCTTACCATCTTCTGAAGGGTTTCCAGCCCACTGGGGGGGTTCATTATGCCGCCAACCACTGACTTTATTGTGCGCTTCCACTGACTTTGGCCGCTCTAGCGTTATCTGCTGAAGATTTCCCACCATATTAGAGACCTCTTGCAGCAGATCCTCGGTCGTTGCGTGCTTGCGAACAGCTCTATTACGAGTAGGTTTTCGTGTTGACGGTGAATGCGAACGCGGAAGCGGATTGCTTGCAACGGCGCGTGCCGGTGCACGTGATTCCGGGTGACGTTTCGTGGCTGCGGTGCGGCTGACTGACTGAATGAGCCCCCTGAGTGCTTTACAGTGCGCCTCACCTGACATGTGGTGCGCACGCGCCCCTGCCTTAGCAGCCTGCTATTTACCTAGATCAGGGCTGTAATCCGACCTCCACTAAGGTTTGCAGCGTTATGACTTGATGAGCGGTCATGGGGTGCACTCAACGATTTCCCCACGGATGGATGCAGCGGCGCTGTGCCTGTACCCGATCCTGGATGCGAGTTCTCCGCTTCAGCGAACGTCTTCTATCCTTTCTGCTGTGCAGTGTCGAGGATACTGGGATCAACCGTCAATTTTTTACTTCGCTTCTGCATAGGCGGTGAGTGGCGTGCGTCACGACGATTTAGGGCGTCGGCGCCTACAGAATACTTCTTTTTTAAGCATCCAGCGTGTCTGTAGCCGTGCTCTACAGAAAGATCGGGTGATCCTTGTCGACTTCCGGCGTTTCCGAGGGAACTCGTTTTCTAAGAGTGCGCTTGTGTCCTTGTGTCTCCGCGACGGCAGCCCTGCGCTTTGGCGATGATTTTTCTGGCGGGTGAGCATAACTACTATCCTAGGACAACAGCGTTTCAGCGATTCCGTTGTACCATTCCCAAAAAGGTCGCGATGCTCGATGAAAGGTTGTATGTCTCCCGCGGAGTTCTGCGCGACAGCGGCAGACTGTGGAGCTTCCTTCGTGACTCCAACACGCGACCCCAGGCAAAACTCGTTAAGGGAAAACTAAAAGGGTCTTCAGTAGACTTGGGGACAAGATGTCTGGTGTAGTAAGATACCCTAGCAAGACCCATTGTCATTGATTCATCATGCGGCGGTAAATGAAATTGACGCCTTTCAATAAAATGTAAGTGCACTTTTGAGGAATTTAATTTTTTCAAAAAATCACGCTCATGGAAATGTCAGTGAAAGAAAACCTTACTTATTTTTCAATGAAGTTGGTCATATTACCTTACTACACCATTCATCTTGTCTGCAAGTCTACTGGAAACCCTTTTAGTTTTCCCTTAACAAGTTTTGCCTGGGATTGGACGTACCGACTGCCTCCAAGACAAGAAAATTGCAAGTATTTTATACACACTTTGCGAGAGAAGCAAGTGTTCCTCTTGCAAACTCTGGGGTGCGCTCTTGGAAATTACTTTCAGTGCACAGTGATTTGTTTCAGCAAGTTGCGCGAGGTAGAGCGTTCCCAGTGCTTAGTAACTCATCTTATTCGGATGCGATGCACTTGCTTCTCTGTCGAGCTGCACCTGAAGTTCACTCTCGTCATTATCTGACATGCAAAAGAAAATTATGGAAGAGAGCTATACCAGAAAGCGAGATTGGTGCGGAAGTTGCAATGATGAACTAGCAGAGGTGAACTAAGAGGAAGGCTCCTCGGCAGTCTTAAGTAGCGTTTTCCATTTTGAGCCAGAATCATAGCCTTTTGTGGGATGTAGCAATTGTAACTACTGCATGTTTATGATCGCTTACGCGCTAGAGGTTGCGCTCGCTTGCGCTCGCTTGCGCTCAGGAAGAAGGCGTGGGGCAAGGTTGAGTGGCGAGTAGTAAGATGATGAGGAGAACAGAGGAGAAGAAAAGCTCATCTGCTGCCCCGGAGTTTATAGAAAATCCACACGGTCCCATAAGAGAGAGGCTGCATTCATACATCGATAATTTCACCACGTAGTGTTACATTCGTAACGTGGCGGTTATTGCCGGTATGTAATTGTACCCCTCTCCTCGCCGGAGGCAAAGAATTCCAATTCCAACAGTAGCGGATGCTTCGAGCCACTCAGGAATTCAGAGCTATTATTATCTCCATCTTTGTTTCCTAACCAGCAGAGTGCAGCCTACCCGGAACATTACCTCTGGTTCTCAGGATGCCACAGAAATATAAATTCACTTGAATTCAATCGGTGAACTGGGGCGCATTCCTAGCCTGACAACGTTCTTTTTGCTAATCCAAGTAGAGTAATGCCACGTTCTCCATTACAATCTTCTTAGATGTAGCTGTTGGTTTAGGTAAACATTGCCGCATAACATCTGGCTCCCAATATCGCTGCAATAAAACCCCATCCTGATTCCACCAACTCCATACAAAATGTATCCCTGGATTCACGCTTGGAGAGAAGTACAGCAAAAACTGCATGTTTTGAACAAGTTCGCATTTCATTTGACTGTCACTAGGGATATATTCATGTTTTATTCGAGTCTTCAAAACGTCACAAGAATAACAATTCTTGCCAAAGTTTCCAAAAAGCATATATGAACGAATTCTGCAATAATGCAGAGCAGGTCTTGACTTTTGGCCGTAAAGCTTGAAATCAGTGATAAAAGTTCATTCAATTTAGATTGAACGACAATCTTTACAGGAATTGATTTTTAATAGCTTTCTGTTCAGGAATGGGTTTGAACGCAAAACAAACTGTTTCTTCTATGACGAGAAAGAGATCTGCAGGCACATTCGCCGACACAGATATCATGGTTGAAACTATCTCCTTCAGTTTCGATCTTCAGATTCTCAGTATGTTCTGTAGGGAGGTTTTCATCACCGAATGGAGAATTCCCGTTTCCGGATGATAGAACTGGCGATGAAAAAGCGTCGCTTGAAGACGGCGGTTCCAAATACAAGCAATAGGTACCTCACATAAAACGCCGTGAACATGGTTTTCAATAGGCCTATAATACGATAGAGTCAGAATGTCGTAGTGGTGCTCGGCTGGCTCTAGGCCTCTCGGTAGAGCCTGAATCCAACTCATCATCTCCTCATATACAATGATTTGTCTACTAGAAAAGCGATCGTTAAGATCTAGAAGGTAAACGTATCTATACATGAAGCTAACACAACACGCTAGCATTGTAACGTTAGCGTTATTACCAAAGTTTTGTTACACTCATCCCAGTTAGAAAAGAGTTAATGACCTCTTTGACTTGTTGCGTGAGTTGAAATGAGCAATTGAATTGGGCTGGTTCTTCAGAGCGGTAGTGGGAAGCCATACGGCGTCATCGCGAAACTCACCAGTAAATTGAACAAGGTAATATAAAGGGCGGTTCATGCGCTTCTTGTCTAGGATGTCCATTACTTCTTGCTTTATCTGTCCATCGTTGTTGATTACGTTGATTACAATGTTGGTGCCGGGGTGATAGCGTTTCAGTTTGGATACGTGCACGAAATCATGGGCTTTCTTCATGGCCTTTCGAAACTAGATACAATAGGTAACTGGACCCAAAAAGTCCAATATACAAAACGGTTCGATGAAGCGAGTTTGTCATTTCGAAGGAAGACTAGAGCGGCGACCAAAAGAAAGAGCATCTGCTCCACGTAGAACTAGGTCTCTGATACTGAAGCATTGGATACAACGACACTGTTTGTGGATGCCCAGTTGTAGAGATATTGCCACAAATGTTGAGCAGCTGGACGAGAGATTTCCAAAACTTCCATGTGATCTTTCGATCGCGGTCACTCACAGGAGTAAGGGAGAAACATTGCTTTGAAAGCAGATGGGCATCGAACAAATACTGGGGGTGCTTTGCAGTGGCTGTCTTCATAGTAGAGATGAAAATGCTCTGCTTAGACAGCTTATCCACAATCACCAAAGTCGCGTCAAAACCAGTAGAAGTGGTTGGTATTTCTGTCAGGAAATAAAAGGTTACAACCTGCTAACAGCGTCGTGGGATAGGAAATGGTTGTAGTAATCTCTGTGCAGAACGATTAGACGAATTTCTGACTGACAGTCGCGACAGGTGCTCACAAGCCGAAAGAAATATTGGTACATCCGAGGCCAAAATTCAAAGCGATAGACAGTGTAGAACGACCTTCCAGCGTCTAGATGTCCGGATACATGAAAGAATTCCATCAAAGTTAGGTGTGTGAAGTATCTGGGACGTATAGTCACAAAGAACCCGCTCCATTCTAGTACAGCAAACCGTCAGAGAAACTGTAGTTTCATGGTCTCCTTTTGATATGGCTTGGAGGGTCGGAGCTAGGGCTTTCAAGGGCATTCAGTACGGCCGAAGCGAAAGAGTCTGTGAAATTTGTCTTATGGATGGCATCTTCGAAATCGGGTTTGCCCAATGAAAGAGAATAAAGCCGCATGGTCAGGTCTTCGGCTGAGTGCATGAGGCACCTTAGTTTCGTGTCCAGGCACGTTCTCGACATCAAAGCTGTACTCCTGGATTTCATCAAGCCATCCACATTAACATCCGGTCAATTTTGGCTTTTTGTTCAGAAAGCAGATGGGGTCGCGGTCATTGCGAAGGCAGAAGCGGAGTTTACGCAGATATGAGGCCCAAGTTCGCAGAGCAATGATTACTGCAAAAACAGAGTCACGATGTGATACAGGCGTCTTGATCGCCTGTATCACACCGTGACTCTGTCTTGGATAGGCCGTTGGAAAGAAAAGCGATTGGCTGGTAGTCCTGGGAGAACTCCTGTAGAATTATTTTGGCGTGGGGTGAATACAGGGTGGGGTGTGTACGGGTTTACTTAGAAAATTAGGTGTTCAAAATCGAGATGTGCACGGATAGTGCACGTGATAGACTGTCATTTTGAGCACCCAATTCTCTAAATAAAGCCTTAAATACGCCGTGCATACCCCGTATCTTTCTCCTATCGCAACATGGCTCATTCTGCATGCTTGGAGGCTGTGGGCCACGTGAGGTGCACGCAGCACCACACATGGACCGGAGATTACAAGAAAGTCTTGTCGTCGTCCCGACCGGGTGCGATCAAAAAGGGAAGGCGAAACAGGAAGTAAAATGCAAGGCGTAGCTGCCGCCTGCTACTTTGTGCAGCTTTCATGGTACTCTCGAGGAGGGCCTGTTTGTCCTGTTGGTCATTCAATTTTTGCTGTGATTATCCTACACTCATGTCCTGAGTTTCTGCAACCACGTCGTCCAGCACCACTCGCGTAGTGTTTGACGGTAAGTCATCGCCGGATGTTCGTCGCTTCTTCTTTCCCTATGAAAATATAGTTATGCGAGAAAAAAGTGAGTCAGAGAAGGCTCTCCAGCTACTTTGCCATTTAAAGGGAGTCGCGATTGACTACTACTATGAAAAGTTTGCACTCAATGGAAGTCTCACGGAAGGCACTGGGTGCTACGGGGATGTTGAGGCTCGTTTCTTGGCACTTTTTGCAAAGAAAACCCCCCCGAAAGCCCAGAGAGGTGAATTGATGTCCGTATGATGCCCCCCAGATAACCCATATTGGAATTACGAGACCTAAAGATGCCCATTTGACCTCCTTAAGATTTCCATATGATATACGTAAATGATGCTCAGATGATGTACTAAGCATATCCAAATGATATCCGCCTGATACGCATATGATGTACAAAGAGATGTCAATTCGATTTTGTGATGTCCAAATGATGCACAGCGGATTTCCGGACATCCATGGGACATATCATATCTTCGTGCATCATAAGAATATCTTTGAAATAGATTTTGTATATCTAAAGGACATGTAAAGTGCATCAATTAGGCGCATCCAACGGAGTACCATGGCATATCATTCGGATATTCTGGATGCGCAGAAGATATCCAACTGATATCTCATAGATGTCTCAATTTTTCATCCGATGGACATCCATTGCGCATCACTTTATCTCACAGGGAAGAGGATGTGAGACTTGCAGTCGCCGCAGTATTGGACCCGACGGACTTTACTAGCTGTCTGGGTAAGCTGAACTTGTTGTACCACAAGGCGGGGTTCAATGATAAGACTTCCTTTGGGTTTCTCTGGAACTCAGTAGCAAAGTTTCTGGAGATGGCCAAATTTGTGATGTATCGCGCTCCAAGTGATTATATGTCGCTTACGAAGGCCATTTTGGAGTTCGAAGTTGGCCGTTAAGCCTTGTTAGTTTTACATGAGGTTAAATGTGGCCGGTCTGTGGTGCAAGTTTAGATTCTTTCTCGCCCTGATGCTCGTTCGGGGACTGCTCAGCAGCTTGAAAGCAAATTTGACCAGCTCGCTGGGCAATTTGCGGAGCTTAAGCTCCTTCTGAAGAAGACGTTTGACTCGAGAAGCGGCTTAACCGGGAAGAAGTAACGTGAGAGCACGTGTAACCACTGTCATAAACCAGGACATGGTGCGATTCGCTACCCCTCGAGTCCACCCAAGGCCAAAAGTGCCCTCTTTGTGGGAAGGTCGGTCACGACGAGGCCAACTGTTGGTCGAAGCCTAAGGAAGGAAACTCTTCGGGATTCTGGAACTTGAGGTCTGAGTCCGCAGAGGAGTTGAAGTTGATGAAGAATGACCATGGTGACCACGTTGCCTTGGTCCAGGAGAATGCTGGGGATGACGTTGTGGTCGCCACGAAGAGGAATTCTGATGACGAAGCTCTTTCCAAGCAACGCTGTTAGGGCTTCATGGACTTTAAAGTCCTCACTTGTAAGCTGCAGTGCACGGTGGTGCACTCGAAGCCGAGAAGGAAGCGGAAGAAGAACAGGAATAGCCGGAAGACATCCGCCAGCATTCAGGACCAGGTGTGTAAGTAAAACCTCTGGGCTCAGCTGGAAACGGCTACCTGCGGCTTGACCTTTTCGACAGCTGCTTCGTGGTGACGCCGAAGACACGAAAAAACTGCTGAGGTGCCTACTTGCGGGCAGTGGGCCCGCGAGCTATGCGTCTGTGATCCAGGCAGTCAACTTTCCTCGTCATTTGAAGGTTGTTCTCGTCAAGCTTTATGAGACACACACGAATTCCCTGTTGGACTCTGGAGCAGGTCCAAATCTCATTTCATCGAGGTTGTGTGATCTGTTCACTTTGATTTCGTCTCCCACGAGCAGGAGAGTGAGGGTCGCTGATGGGACTGCAACTACAGTTTTGGGCTGTGTGAAGGATGCATTTGGGGAGAATGGAGTTCCTACGGACTTCTTCTTGGTACAGAACACACCTTTTGACGTTATTTTTCATCGCCCAACGTTGGAAACTCTCCGCGCTCTGCTGGATCTTGGTCGTCAGCAGGTTCACCTGACCGTTGGCGATAAAGAGATCATATCGAAACTGTCGAATGAAGCCCCAAAGATCGACGGTGCTCGTACGGACATTGAAAACTTCAGGTCACCCGACGAGTCAGTAGAGGAAGAATACCACACCGACAGTTCCTTCTCTTTATCTGAAGACGAGTCGAGCGAGAACGCTGTGTTAGTCCTTGCCATTTTGGACGAAAAGCCTTACGAGCCTGACCTGTTGTAACACAGAAGACAGTCTACAAGCCAGCCGTGACGCTTTATCACTGTCCTTGGCTTGTTGCTCACGTGCTGCGAGCCAGCACGAGATAGTAGACAGATTGTAGGCTAATCGTACCCAGAGAAACACGTTGATATCCGCTTGATATTCCTTAGATATGCTTTGGATATCCGAGTGATTTCTCGGATATCCATCTGATTTTCGAAGTTGGATATACGACTGATGTACATAGGATACACGCTAATGCTTACAATGTTCATACCAATGATATTCGTCTGATTTCTGGATGTCCGAATGATGTCCGAGCAGTCCCAAGAGAAGCAAATTTGGTTTTTGAAATCATTCGTCATATCTACTGTTATATCTTTCAAGGTAGTTGACGCATGTCTCAAGGGCATCAAAAGAATATCATTTCGTACATCATCAGTCATATCTACTGGATTTCAGAGGGATATCATGGATATAGGTAAGATATCCAGATGATATCCCAAAGACATCCGAATTTCAAATCTACCGGGTATCATTCGAGCATCTATATACTTCTCTGGGGTAGATATCTATAAACTGCTACAGAATCTGTGTTAAAGGAGCGTCAGCCAGCCTTCCCCTCCATCGGAGAAGTCCAGACTTCACTCCATCATATCTTCATTACATCTGGGGAGGGATCGAAGAGAGAAGTGATTACTTGTCCAAGGGTTCAGACGATCAGAAGGCTTCGTGGTCTACCATACTTTCAGTCAAGATGATGCATCTTCCAGAAGAGAGGCAGGAAAGTCTCACGGAAGCTCTGAAGGAGACCGACATCATCGCGAGGGACATGAGTGAGCTCCGATCTGCCAATGTTCCAGTCACTCATGTGTTTGAGTTGACTGACAATACTCCTATCCACTCGTTTTCGCGCCGTATGCCGCCGAGGCACAATGATATAGTGAGGAAGGAAGTCGACAAGCTCCTTGAGACAGGAATCAAAATGCCGTCGTTTTCAGCCGGGTATTTCCCAGTAGTCATCGCCAACAAGAAAGATAGCAGGCCAAAATACTGTGTAGCTTATCGCCAGTTGAATCAGGTCATGAAGCCTGAGCACTGGCCGTTGCTGAGAATCGAAGAGATATTCGTTGACGTGGGTAACGCGAAAATCTTCACCAACCTCGACTTGTGTTGCGGGTACGAGCAGGTCCGGATGGCGGACCATTGTAAAGAGGTGACGACATTCACTTGTCGACACGTCACCTACCAGTTCGAGGTCATGCCATTTCGTCTCATGAACGCTCCGGCCACATTTCAGAGCATGATTCACGAAGTTCTCTATCCACTGCAGTTTGTCAAAGTGTACATTGACAACGTGGTGATCTTTCTAAGGACGATGGACGGCCGCTTGGAACACTGCCGAGCTTTCTTTGACCGCATACGGGAGGCGGGGCTAAAGGTGAAGGTGACGAAGTGCGGCTTGGCTCATTCAAAGATCAAGCTCTTAAGTCATGTATTGGATGGGGGCGAAGTCTATATTGACGAAGAAAAGGTCTCCGTCACCCAGAAAGCTCCCACACCGAGGGACGTCTCGAAGCTGCAATGCTTCCTCGGATTGCCTGGTTACTACCGTGGCTTCATCAGAAACTTCGTCAAGAGTTTTCCAGCGCTGCACGCCGCCACTTACGCGAAGAGAGAGAGATTCTTGTGGACGGAGGAGATGAAGGGTGCCTTCGACGAGCTGAAAGAGAAGCTGACGACGCCTCCAGTGTTGGCCTACCCTGACGTCTCGGAGCGTTCATCGTCGAGACATATGCGTCCTCAATCTCATTGCATTGGGCTCCGTCTTGTGACAGAAAAAGGAGGACGAAAAAGGGCGTCCGATTCACTACATTTCCCGTACGATGACGGAAGTGAAGAGGAAGAACAGTACGTGCGATAGGAAAGCTCTGGCTGTAGAGTTTGCTTTGAAGAAGTTCCGCGTTTACCTACTCTCCGAGAACGTCTTTGAAGTGGTCAGGGAGCACATAGCGCTAAAATATGCGTTCCAGAAGAAGGGCATCCACGGAATGCTTGCCCGATGGATGGACTTCATGGCGGAGTACAACTACCGTATCAGGTAGCGCCCGGGACTGGAGAACGGAGGACTTGGCTAGCGGTCGAGGATTGAGGATGAGGAAGACGCAGGGTCGGGCAAGTCGTCATCGCTGTTGCGTGTGAAGAACCGACTCTGTCCGAGTGGCAGCTTTACTTGCTCAACATTGCTAGATTCCTCGCCGGAGTACGGATTCAAGAAGCCAACCCCCGCTTCGGACTCGTTCTTCCCCGCAATGCGAAGAAGTTCATTCTCTGGAAAAAAAATCTGTTCAGGCGAGAGCTGGAGGAGCTTACGGTTTTTTTCACTCGAGCGGGGAGGCTGGAGGCCGTTCAGATGTTCCGCGACGAAATAGGACACGAGAGGAGGCTGTTACGAGGAAGAGGGTACCCGAAAGGCTCTGTTGGCCGTCAGTATGTGAATACGACAAGGAGTACATCAAATGGTGCTTAGAATGTTATCGGGAGCAGAACCTCCATGTATACAGAGCGACCCTTGGTAGCCCCATCACGGGGCTGTTCGAGAGGTTTTCCATCGAGTTTGGTGTACCTTAAAAGCGCTCCAACGAGACGCGCTTGTAGCTCATCGTTGGGGAGAACTCGATCAGATGACCGATCGCAATTGCCACCGAGAACTCGGTATCAGACACCGTTATCAAGTTTTTCGAGGAGAAGATCATGAAACGGCTCGGTCCCCCTGTGATGATATTCTCCGATAACGCCAGCTCCTTTCTATCTCCTGCCGTGGAGAACTTCATGAAGAGAAAGAGAATAGGTTGGAAGCCGATGTTGCTGTACGCCTCTATATCTAATGGGAGTGCTGAACAGATGGTGGGTTGTATCAAGAGAGCGATCAAGAGGATGGTGATCGGCCCATTGATGGATTCGGGGGAGTCCTTAATTTGAGGTGTGCGACGAGTTTCGAGCGGCCGAAGGTGGGGTACAGGTACCGTCCTCGTCCTCGGGGTGTGGTTGCTTCGCCGTTCGAACTAATGTACAGTGTAAAGCCTCGCATGCTCCCGAACGATACCGTAGCATTGCTCTCGGACGCAACGCCGGCGCAGAAGACCTTGGAGGGGTCAGGTAAAGCGGAAAGGCGCGCGATGCAGGTGGCTTGGGGCTCCATATTACTGGAGGTGAAGAAAGAAGTGAAGACTTTAGTAATGGGTGACGAAGTACTCGTTAATCACGGCCAGGCCTTAAATCCCCGCCAACAGTGGCTCACATTTTAAATCCTTCTTTTAAGGGCCGTGTAAGGTAACCAGAGCCCAGCAACCGCGGTACGAGCTCGTCTCCCATCATGGAAAGGTGACGAGGAAAGCGGTACACGCACGAAGGCGGGTGCTGTACAAGCGCTGACCAGGACATTTGCAGGACTAAGTACAAAGTCGAGCAGTGACGGAGACTCAAGATATATCAGTCCAGTCGCGGAGAGCCAGGGGGCACCAGAAGTTGTGCGCCGCGTCGTAAGCGCGGAGGCTACACCGTAAAGAGTAAATAAAGAGTACAAAGGAAGAAGGAGAGACCAAAAGTTTACGCATGGGAAGACAAGGTCTAGCTGATGCCCAAACAAAGCACTGGCTACGATATCAGAAACTGACGACGAGTATCACAGAATATTTCACGTACTTCGGTGACGACAGGGTCACCTCCGCCGCAAATGCTGAGCTACTCGTGACTAAGATAAAACAGGAACGGCTCGGTACCGTCTAGGATGAATCCACGACGGGCGTCGACTCCGACGATGTGCTCATCGCGATGATCTCTGCCGAAGTGGACGACGAGGTAAGAGCGGGGCTGGCTCCAACTGATACCCAATATGGCGGAGAAAGATCGCTGAACTAATGGAAGCTTCCGAAGGGCCAGGCCACTGCGAGCGGCATGTATGGACCTAGAAGCTGAGCGCACGTTCCTTAGCGGAATGGAGGATACTACAGGATACGTTGTCGGCAGCGGTTCTACCTGTTATCCGATCAAAGACGTTCACGAAGTCAGCTAGGAGGCAGTTCTGATGTAGAGTAGAGTGATAGAGCAATTTACCCTCCTGTTTGGGCGAGGTCTGAACTCGGGAAAGGAACGGAGGCACCAGCCCCATGCCTCCCGATGACCACACTCCTCTCTGAGTATCTCTTCGCCAGAAGAATTTCTCTCCTGACAAAACTGTTGCCCCTCGCGGAGTCACCAAGATTCAGTTCTTGCAGATGGTCAAACACAAAGACAGTGACGCGACCACGTACGCTGAGTGGGGTACGGAACCGCAGGCTTCTCTAAGTCTCAAGTTTGCAACAAAGCTGGTTATCTTGAGCCATTCCGCGAGCGGAAGTCTGAAGAGAGCGGCCATGAATGGGATAGAAATGCTTCAAACCACCGGTGGCGGATGTCGAAGCATACAACCTCCCTTCTTCGAAGAGGATTTTGCCGAGGGTGGAGACATCACCGACCATGACCTTCTCGACTTCCCATTTAGGAAAAGCGGGCGAACTAGAGCTGTGTATCTCGTTGTAGAGCTGTTCCTCGAAGGAGGCTTCAGATTCGGTGAACCCATGGTCTCTGCCTCTCTCCTCACTTCAGTACTCGCTCTGTGAGGAGCGCCAATAGGACAGCGAACGTGACCACTTGGAATCGAGAGTTGATTTAGAGGAGAGTTCATCCCCGCGCGAGGGTTCCTCAGCCTCGCGCGAAGCCTTCGAGGCCATATACACAGAAACGGGGCGAATCTCATCCTTATAGACTTCCTTTGCTTGAACGCCGGCCAGAATCGCGGGAGCGACGGGCCCCGCGACATTTTCTGGAAGAACTGTGGGGATGCGGAGCAGATGAAATATCATCGATGTTCTCATCTGACCCCACCGGATCGTTCCTTTCCATTTGGGAGAGTTTGGGAATGACGATCATTGCCCGAGGACCGCTCGGATCTTTGCAGGCCTCTGGAACGCGCCCACAATGGTCGTTGAGCGATGGTCGGATTCATTTGAAGCACAGCACGGGACTTCTTGCCGGGCTGGCTTGGCTGAGCGGCGTCCGTCTAATCCATGTAATGGCGGTTCGGAATTCTCGAACGCTCGGAACGACGAATTTTTGTGGCGTTTAACCAATAGGATTCGTTGAGGAGGAGTCACGGCGGTGTTTTGCACGTTAGCAAGTCATGAAACTACTAGAATAAGCACGAGATTGAGTCCGAGGGGTATCACGCCGCTGCGGGCCAAAGGCCGTTATCCTAGCGGTCTAGCTTCGGTTCACACGTCGTGATTCGCTCGCAGGTGGTCTTTTCAAAAGTACTTCTCACTCCGGTGTTAGCATCCACAAGGCATCGCGATCGATGCCGGCGGAATTTTCAAATACCCTCGACGGCCCACTGTCACTGGCGCCGCTTGCATCTGCGGCACCGCGCCTCTCGGCCTTGCGCCGCTTGCGATATCGCGGGCGGTTACGAACCATGTCGCCCTTGTGCTCTGGCAGGTGGGAATAAACAGAGCGATTCTGACTTGGCGCACGAGAAGAGGCACGGGGAACCTGCGGAGTAATCGCGTTAACTACTGCGTTTGACCCAACCAGAACGGGGGACGCAGGGTTACAAAGGTAGACGGAGTATGGCCGCTGAGAGGCGTGGTGCAGGTGAGGAGGCGCGTTTCAAGGCACGTGTTTCTCACAGCAGGGTGGAGGCGTGGTGCGGGTGACAATGTCCACAGCGAGGGGCGTAGGGATCCTAGCTAGGGAATGGGTTGTAGCGGCGAAAAGAGCGCTGGGCGGTTAGCGGTACAATCGGCTCTGAATGCAGCGCGTACCAGAACACAAAGAAGGCGATGGCAGATAGTAAGGCAGACAAGAAGAGCGGTGTGCCGGCCAAAACGGTGGAGCACGGGCGGCGAGTCGGTGAAGGAGGGAATGAGAGAGAGAGGGTTGTTCCTCGTGCAACGGCAAGGCACGTACCTTTCAAACTGCCGTATCTGGAAGCAACATAACAGCCCGTGTCACGGTGACACTGGCTAGGTGGGGGCGCGTGTGGGCCACGTGTGGAATACGCTGCATCGCACGTGGCTCGGAGATTACAAGTCCGCCATGCCGTCGTCCCGACGCGGTGCGACGAAAAAGGGAAGGAAAAACAGGAACTAAAACGAAAGGGGTAGCTGGCCTATGCTACTGTGTGCAGCTTTCAAAGGCGCTCTTGGTCGGGACAAATTTTTCGCCAGACTCAGCATGGGCCAGCACAGGTGCTGAGGTCGAACCTGCTTTGATTTTGCGAGAGGAAGATTCCTGTTATTCGGTCCATTGAAACTTACGGCCTCTCAGAAGATCATTGAGCAGGCAGAGAATGTTTGCGTATCCTTCAATGAAACGTCTGTAGAAATTGGTGAGACCCACACTGCTGTATGCGGCGGATATTGTTCGGAGTCGGCCATTATGGGATGGATGAAGTAAATCGATCCTGTGTGGATACGCCTTGATCAGAGACGTAGAACCCTAGAAAAATCAACTGTTTTGAGTTCAAAGCAGCAGTTTCTAAGTTTTTCATAAAGTTGATGCTTACGGAGTGGAGAAAAATCCTTCCGAAGGTGTATCTTATGTTTCTCATTTAATTTGCTGCACACCAAAATGTCATCGATGTATAACCCGAGGCACTCGTTCTCTAGGTCTTTGAGAACTGATGCAATCTGCATTGAGAATGCTGCCGGGGCGTTGGTCAATCCGAAGCATAGTAAATTCCATTCAAAGGATCCAAATGGAGTCCATATTGCCGTCTCGTGGCAATCTTCGTCACGGATTCGCTTTTGATGATATGTGCCGACGAGTTCAATTTTCGAGAAAACCTCGGCACCTGAAAATTGCTCCAATTCTTTCTCAATGAGTGGGAGCGGGGCTGAGTCAGGTATGCTGATTCTGTTCAAAGCGCGATAGTCGTAAACCATTCTCAACCAACCAGATTTCTTTTCGAAGAAGAAAGCAGGAGCCCTGTATGGAGAGAGCGAGGGTTGTATGAGCCCTTTTTGAAGATGCTCGTCGAGTGTATTTCAGAGAAGTTGGAGCTCATCGTTAGACAAACGGATGACAACACCAACTGGCAGTGTGTGATCCTGCTTGAGTTTGATTTCGAACACATGTTACCGATGAGGTGGGAGTTCATATGCGAGATCTTCTTTGAACACATCGTGGTATTCATCAACGATTTGTGACAATTTTGGATGGCACTACACAGCGGTGGACGGTGGTTGTAAGCGTAAAGCTTAGAGCTCGAAAGCGCGGTGCTTCACGATCTTGCGCAGGCTCTCGAAGGAGATCGTCTACATGAAAGGAGATTTCTGACGAATTAAAGCTGGAGTTCTTTGGCGCAGGTAGACTGTTGCACGCGAACCATCTGCATGCTTGATGTTTTTCTGATGCGTCTTCTAGTCGTCCTAATGGTTCAGTATTTACAGACGCTCTCTGCACACAGTGATGAGTATAACTCCATCGTGTTCCTCCTTCATGGCGATGATGAAGACCGACACAGTTGCATATGTGTCGTGAAGGAAAACTGTTTCTTTGGTTTCATAGAGTCTCTATAAGAAAAATTTTTAAAATTATGAACGTAACATGAAGACAATCGTATGTTGTAGACCCTCACATTACATTCATTAAGCCTTCCGCGCGACCTCCGTTTTGGCAGGGTGCATATTAAATTATCAATTTCTTAATTTTGTGAATTTCATATGAGGGTAAGCTGAGGTTGTTCTCATTGCATGGAAGGCTGTTCTGAGGGCGTTATGACACTTGCAATATCCTTCTCCACTCCTTTTACACGCACAGAAAATTTTCTTTTGTTACCCTAAATGAGGTCATAGGAGGCGATTATAATCCTCCCTTTCACCACATAGTTCGCTCCTATTTTTAAGAAACCATCCAATTTACATCCGCGCGTGATCCGCAAGCCGCAAAAATTTCTTATGTGGAGTATGGCCATCAGATTGTGGTCCCTGAGTTCTGCAGAAGATTGGTTTGAGTCCCAAAGCGATAGGTCGCAACGTCTTGCTACGGTTGGTGACATGAACGCGGGCGAGGGATTAGGGCCCAAGTGGAAGGCAACTGCTGTACAATTAATGTTTGCCCTGTACGTCGTATCATCCGTTGAATCCGGGTGAAGCGCTGAGAGACATGGACGTGGAACATCGCGGTTTCGGGCTGAACGAGGGTGCGGGTGCCTTAGTTTTTTGCGACATTCTTCAGTGGTCATTGTACAGAAGCCGATGTCACTGTGGCTCTACAAGAATGCTTTGATCGCTCCAAAGTTTCTGTACACATTTCATACACCGAGCATGACTGCGGTAAGCATCAAGCTCCGAGCAATGTTGGAAGTCAGCCGGCCCCCATGTGTCCGCATCTGGGTTCTTGTTAATGGCGTTTGGGTTCACTGGTTTGGAGTGCTTTTGTGAGGAGCGGTGCGAACGATTGTCTTCTTTTGAGCTGCTGGATCACTTCTTAGAATTCTGTGCGTGCTTCGAAAAATCTTCCTATCCATCTGATATATTGGTCGTTCGCAAAAAGTTGAGAACTTCAACCATCGATTCAGGTTGACCTGCAAAGTATTTCTCGGAGAGCTTCTTCTTGAACAGAGTTGGAAGACTCAGTTGTAAAAAGGTGAATGATTCGCTTACTGATGTTGAGCAAATATTGTAGTGCAAACACACGTGCTGGAAAACAACAACCGCGGCGCGGAAAAGCACCGACAGGGTGTTCGAGCCCTACTCTCGGTAGGGTAGATGCAGCGATAGAACCCTTCGATAGAGCTGACAAGAGCAGGGCTTAAATCTGAGCAGCCCCGTACTGAACGTGTAGTTGGAGGCTACGGAGGGGCGCCCCGGGCGAACCAGCGTTATAGCCGACTCAGTCTGGTGAGCCAAGGTTGATGGCTTTATCCAGCTCGCGGTAGGGGGCGAATAAAGATTGGGAAAACGAGCCGCATGACAGCGAACTGACTCGCAATAGCGAGGATATGCCCCGAGACAACTGAGCCAAACATGTATAACACGACGACAGAGAAGCGAGAGCCGTATCACGGAATGAATATTGATAAAACTAGAAGACGATACCGTGACGACGGTCTAGAACTTTTCAAGGATAGACATGGATAGAAACTCCCGGGATGCAGCGATGTAGCCCGATTAGGGACGAAGAACAGTTCGTACGCGGCAAATAGCTAGAGACAAAAGCCTCTTTGAGAGTTACTTGCCGTACAGTGGCGACAAATGCCGCCACTTATATACGGCACTTAGAAATACTAATGAAAATATCTAACTATCCGGTGCTGCCGGCCAATACCCTAAACGTGTCAATCCCTTGCGCGCATGCCAGGGCGCATTCGTCTTTGGGCCGACCAAGCACACGTGTGCAGAAACAATATCATTGCTAGGTATAACCGAAAATGGAGCCATTGATACAGCGGCCTCTCATAACTTTAGGTGTCGAAGCTGGTAACGAATTAACATAATATGAAAAGCACTTGAGTTCATCCCCAACAACAGCCTTTTTCTCTACAAATATCCGTGGGTTCTCTGAACTTTTTTATATGGCTCTCCAGAAAACCATTCATTCGTAAGTTGAGCCAAGCGTTAGCAAGCTCGTTTTTGGGTACGAATTGTTCAATCATTTCCGCTTGAAGTTGTTTAGAGTTTATAAACGTACTGCCAAGAAATGGGTGAGAGGTTCTACTGAGATCCTAGTTATTGTGAAGCAACCATGCAGGGATAGGAACTTCTTCGGGTGCGGTCAACCCGCGATTGAGGTTTATCACCTTTCGAATGCCTGGGATAAAAAAGCAAACATTTGTGGAGGTTAGCACATGATTTTTGTTGAAGCAGGAGAAGAAGTGGGATAACTTATACAATTTCAAGGGGGTTTGGGGATGTTTTTGGTTATAAAATGTGAAATGGATCACGTTGATTATTATCTTGTGCGGCCTCTCATTTTTGTAACTCAGCGTTACCAGTCGCAGCAGATCGATCTTTTTGTGAAGTAACCATAGTATGAAGCGAACAAAGTTATTGAGTTAGGGCCTGTATAAACTCCTGTTGCGCTCTTAGTGAATATTGTTTCAAATAAAGCAGATCAAATAGCTTTATTTCCGTGAACGGGTTTTGCTGAGCCGTTACAGGTAATGCATGAACCAAAGTACTTGCCTATGAAGAATTATTTGAGTTTTCTTTTAGCGGAGGAGTGGTAGAGTGAATAGCGGACGACGCTGGCTCGATTAGGGGATTTAGGACTCACCGTGGCGCAGTGCAGCGAAACATATATGGGAGCCTCGTAGCCAAATCTTCGCCATCTGCTCTCTGGTGCACACAGGTCGCACATCAGAATAACTTGCATTCTACGCCAATGACTGGGAAGTTGATAGTAATGGATAGCTTCTACACTCGTTATGTCCTCGCGCGTGAACTTGAGGGTCTCTCTAACGGCGAGTGTAGAGTTCTCGGTACCGTCCGTTAACGTTTAAAGCTTTAAACAACGTTGATGTGGTGAATCGTCTGGCTCTGAAGGAGGCCATTGCAAATATCAAGAACGCTATTAGATGTAGCTGGTGCCTCGTCTAAGTTTTTGAAAGAAGTGATGTACAAGACGCTTCTCCCCGTGTTGCGAAAAATGCTGGATTCATCGTCTTTGAAAACCGTGCGGTAATAACGTTTTACAGGAATGACTTAGCGGCTACACCTTCAGAACACACTCAGAGTCCTGATCATCATGCCATAAATGTGTGCACGGCTTGGCTCCATTAGGAAGGTGAAATGGTGACGAGGCAATGAGTCGTACGACTTTTCAAGTCCCAGAGAAACACTTTGATACTCGCTTGTTATTCCTTAGATACGCTTTGGATATACGAGTGATTTCTCGGATATCCATCTGATTTTCGAAGTTGGATATACGGCCGATGTACATAGGATACATGAAAATGCTCACAATATCCAGACCAATGATATTCGTCTGATTTCTTGGATGTCCGAATGATGTTCGAGCAATTCCAAGAGAAGCAACTTTGGTTTCGATATCATTCGTCATATCTACTGATATATCTTTCAAAGTAGTTGATGCATGTCTCAAGGGCATCAGAAGAGTATCATTTCGTACATCATCTGTCCTATCTACTGGATGTCACAGTGATATCATGGATATACGTAAGATATCCAGATGATATGCGAAAGACATCCAGATTTCAAATCTACGGGGTATCATTCGAGCATCTGTATACTTCTTTGGGAGTTCCATAGGTGATAGTCGCATACAATCTTTTCATGAATGGAGTTGATCGCTTTTTTCAACTGAGATCAACATTGTAGAGCAGTAAGCCCTGAAGAGGGATGCACTGAGGTGCTTTTCATAGTTCGTTGATCCGTTACTGGCTTCGACACCTCATGCTATGAGAGGCTACTGTGGTAATGGCCACATTTTGGGGTATGTCTAGGAATGGTGATGTTTCTGCACACGTAGGCTGAGTTGGCCCGAAGCCGGGTGCGCCATGACAAGCCTGTCACGGTTTCACACGTGCAGACTGTTGGTCGCCAGCGCCGGATAGTTAGATATTTTACTTGATATTTTCAACTGCCCTATATAGGTGGCGGCACTTGCCGCCACTGTACTGGAAGTAAACTTCTGGGAGGCTTTTGGCTCTGAGTTTCTTGCCGCTTGCGAACGGTCTTCGTCCCTAACCGGGCATACCGCCGCAACCCCGGGCTATTCATCCAACTTCTACCACTGAGGAGTCCTAGACTGTCATTACGGCATCTTTTCTATTGTTCTACTGTTATTATTTTTGTCATGCCGCTCTTATTACTCTGCCCTGCTTTACAGGTTTGGCCCACATTGTCTGGGAATATTTCCCGATCTCGCGAGTCAGCGCCGCGCTACGCGGCTCGTTTGTTGTTCTTTTTGCCCAACACCGTTGGCCTTGATATCTACACTTACTGTGGCTCGCCGGAAACATCCGGATCCTACGGCGATTCTATTCACCATGACCTCCGGCTGCACGCCCAGGACGGAGCTGCATAGATTTACGCCCGGCCGTGTCAGCTCTACCTGAGGGCTCTACGACTGTCCTTACCTCTATAAAAAGCAGGGCTTGAACACCCTGTCGGTGCTATTCCGCAACTCGGCTGTTGTTTTCCTGCACGCGGGTTTGCACCACACACATCAGCCACATTGCGGAAGAAGAAGAGAGTTTCAATGAGTCTGCTTACTTTCGTTTCTGATTCTAGCATTATAAATGCTTACGCCTTGCTAACGCAATGTCAAACGAAGGTAAATCAATCATTGATGTCGTGTAAATGAAACATTGTACAATACAGCAGCTTGCAGCTGAAAATATCGATTACAAGCATCAGAGAGTGGTAACCTGACCTTTTTCTCAAAGTCCTTAAATTCAAACGGCTCTCAACTTTACCAGTATAATACAAAATCAGCTCGCGTTTTGATAGAGACGGAGGGTCGAGAGAGCTTTGTGCCTTCTTTGCACGCTTCTCGAACCCGACAAAGGTGAAAAGTACACCATGTACTCTTGCAGCGAGTTTCGAAAAGGGTTTTGCGTAAATTGACTCTCATTTTACCACAAGAGAGACAGATTACGCCACATTCGCCAAAATGTCTACGAATCCAAAGTCGCAGCTGATCTACTTCTATCAAGCAAAGGTTGCCGTGAAAAGTGCAACAAAGTAAGCGCTTCATTCGCGACAGCAAAAGTATGCCACAAGAAGTAAAGTTTCCCTAACTTTTAATCCCATGTAAGGCCTTGAATCATCTGGTCATATTGCTTTTGTGGCTCCAAGATCACAATGCGATAGTTTCGCTGGGTTGTCTATGTCTAACACTCCATAAGGCTCATGGAACTACGTTTCGTAGGACGTTTTACGAGCCATGTTGTCTTTCATGCCTGTACTACCTAAAGCAGTACATGTAACTTCGGTTTTGCTAATGACAGTCGTCTCCAGCTGCAGTCAATAGCAAGGAGTGCCACCGCATTTTTAACACGCCATATCTACGTTCTCAGTGGTTACAGTAATGATTGTTGCGCAAAAATGAGTCGACTTCTTTTGGTCGGTGCACGTAAAGACGTTGGAAGGGGATTGTCGAGATGGAACTGCGTTATTCTGTGCGGTAGTATGTTTGTATTGTAGACCAGGAGGTACGAATAGATTGGCCGCGGTTTTTCGTTTGCGCTTGGTGAGGTGTAGTGCTGCGCGTGATTTGGAAGGTGTAAAATCTCCATGTTGGTCCGTCGTAATGCGAAAGATAATGTTGAGTGATTTCAAAGCCTCAGAGTGCGGGTGCGCCATTGAGGACAACGATTGAGTGCGATAGCGCTCCGCCCAAAACATGTAAACTGCACAGCAGTACTGAATTGACACTGGTGCTCAAGAGTGTTGATTACACAGCTGCTATTTGTCGAGATCTGTCCCAATGCGTGCCTTCCGGCTCTTAAGAGAGCTAGAGCACGAACCAACGATGTGCACTCTCGCGGCTTCTAGAGAGGCTGGTTGAGCGAACGGCGTCAGGGTGGCACAGTGCCGGCCCCGGAACGGGCTGCATGCGCAGACGGACGTGCGGCTTCGAACGGGCTGTGTCGCATAGTGTCCCAAGACGACGTAAAGTTGAATGTTCTTTATTGTAGAAGATAGATAGAGGATTCCTTCTGTTGAAGTCACTCGTCGACCACTACAAGCTACTTAAGTACTATCTTGAGGTAGTGTAAACCTGCTAAACCGCGTATCTTCCCACCCAGCCAGATTAATTGCAGGAGCTCTATCACTGTGCATATGCGTCTGTGATATAAATCAAATACAGTATATCCCGATATATATCTCTCGAGAGATATAAACTATTATCCTTAGCGATGTACTTGCCACACCACCACACAGTACGATACCATTCCATGACCTCCACGGTCCCACAATGAAGGAGATCCAGATACAAATCTGGAACATTTCATAATGTGTATATCTACACTATTTGAATAACATGCCCAACCATCTACTACATCCTGATTACCGTTCTTAAGTCTATCTTAGTGGTAGGTACTTAAGAACTTTCAGTTTCAAAAGGGTTAATACTCCTTGTGAAGTGGGAACTATACCGTATATGATTATTGTTATTGCATCTATTTGATATCCCATACTACATAATGTGGTTGCGGTGCACTGCTGTAAGTACAGTCAGGAGGACAGCGTGACTTGGCATGCGTGCATTGCCCGAAGGCAATGCCACTTGTGCTAAACTGCCCAATGATGTCACACTGTACTAGGTTCGGCCCCTCTACGCTACAAATAGGAGTACTTCTGCATCTAGTTAGTAACTAAAGTGCGTTATTGAATTTCCAGTCCCTTCTAGAGGGTTCAGAACTCTATATAAAGGGTCAGAAAGACTCCAGACGGTGTCTCGACCAAAGAAAACATTGCGTTCATTAACTTTATTATTGTATCAACCTCACCTAATACTTTGGGCAGTGCAGCTAAGTAGGTTATTTGTGCGTCTAGCCTTCTGTGCCTTTCTAACATCTTTTGTGTTTGCGCGTTTTGTGCGAGCCTTGCTCTACTCAACAGAAAACCCAGTACTGGTCGAAGCACCTTAGGCGTAGACAGGAATCGGGTAGTGTGTACCAAAGTCGCTTCTGTCGTCAGTGAGCCCCACCGGAGCTTCGGCTCAGATAACGGTGTCGGTCGAGAGATCTGGGACTACAAGGACTTTAGAGCTAGACAGGAAGCTGTCCGTTGGGTTTTTTGAGTGCCGTGTAACGTATGTGCGAGAAACTAGCTACCGCATGGATTAAAGACTTTTCTTCAGTGAAGTACTCTCCTTGGGACGTCTTGTAAGAAGTCTATACGCTTGTTTCTGCATGCGCAGAGATAAGTTTGGCTGCAGACTTCGCGGGCAGTTTGTTGTTGTCCTGTGTTGGTTTTCTTTTGACTGGTGGTTGCCCAACCACTAGTTTGTTTTTTTTCTTTCCTTGCAAAAAGATCGTGCCGTGGGCATACTACGTTTATTTGTTTAGTGGATTCTGCGCCCACGTTGGTCTTTTTGAGTGTCTGGTTGTTCTACTTGGACTCTCTTGCTGCTACGAGAGGCAAGTGTAAGTCTGTAAACATCCGCGTTGTTTGCCACCAAAATGACGTCCAGACTCCAATTTTCTTGTGAGTAGGACGAGGCTAAAAATTTGACACATTCAATGTGATAAATCGAGCATTAAGAAAGTCCGTGAATGTTCCTTTGTCAAACTCGAGATCTATGACGCGTCTTCCTGCGCTAAGAGCTTTACTATCACGATTTGTGTCTACGCAAAGTCGAATATATGCACACACAATTTGAGAAATATGTTTTCAGAGTTATATCCTTCGGATACTCGCTGTTTACGTCATACATTCCAGTGAAGACCCTAGATTTTCGAGGAAACGCTGAAGTGGATTTATTGAAGGCAAGTGGGACCCGTTGTGGCGCGAGATGCTCTTCGGCATTCGAAACGATCTTCGGGAGCACGTTTCAGATGCAGGAAATCGCTTGCGCTCTCTGCCGGTAGCGCATTCCGCGTCACTAGCGTTTCCTCCTTTCGACTTCCCACCCACCCCACTCGGGAGCAGTACATCTTTTGTGAAGTATACTGTGTGCTTTAAGCTGTGCTTAAACTGCACGGTGTCACAGACATGGCCGTCTACACCGACCCAATCCTAAGCATTAAAGATCTCACGCCGCTAAGCAACAACTTGGCGATGATAAATGTAGAGAAATCAAGAGTTCCGACCAACAAGTGGAGTATATATGTGGGTGGTCGTTTGGTAGCTCACCCTAAGTTGAACCTGTGGATGACAGCCGCATGGAAGTCCTCGTCTAGCCAGCTCGGGCGTGCCACACCAAACGAGTGCAACAGTGCTCGCTCCGCACTGCGCAACGAGCTCTCCGCCCATCCGTACGTCTCCGCCCAACCCTCATTCACTAGCGCCAAGTGCAAGTCTTCCACCGGCCGTGTATACATCTCAAACACGTTCTCCGAGCGTCGTCCAGCGCCCCGCTCTGAGTGCACGCCAGTTGCACTCCAGTCAGCCACCACGCATCCAATTGCGTCCGGCAGCTCGCGCGAAACATCCATTCCCCTTGCCTCAAACACCGGCCCGTGTACGCGGCGTAGCTGTCGATGCAGTTCGTCAAAGTACAGCGTGTCGTGCGCGCTCATGTTGGACCTCACGATGACGCGGATGGCGTCGCTGTTCGTCAACGGCGTGTATGGTTTATCGTTGTGCATGCGTACAGTAATAGCCGATCCGCCGCCCGTTGTATCGCCGGCAATGTATGACACCAACATGGCGCCGCGGCACTTCCGTGGTCCACCCTCCTCCGGCTGGGAGCACACATAGTCGCCGTCGTGATAGCGTGCAGAGAACATGCTTTGATCGGCTGTCCGCACTACGCCCACCGTCTTGTTAAGCTTCGTCACCCACCATGCATCCTCCCAGAAACAGTATGTCTTCGCGTAAGGAGACGCTCTCACTCGTTCGATGGCCCGTCGGAACAACTCGGGCGCGCTCTTCAACGGCTCCGAGTTGAGCCCCAGTGCGAGCAGGTCTGGTTGGCCAATGTTCAGCACCACGCGTCTAGCGATCAAAGAGCGCCCGTCGAGAAATGATAGTCGCATCAGGTTAGAGCCATCTCCTGGCACGCGATCAATACCTGTGACCTTGGAGTCGTAGAACAAACGCACGCCCTTCGCCCTCACTTGCGTCAGCATACGTTCGATGATCGTCACCATTCCACTGCGACGCAGAATTCCGTCTCGCTCTTCCACCGGGACGAACAGGCCGGCCGTGCCAGAAATGTTCGCCTTGCGAAGAGCGGCTGAGCGCAGAATGCCCTGACAGATGCGTTCGACGTTGCTGTGCAGCAGCAAGCCGCTACCTGGTCCGCTACGGTCGACAAAGAGTCGAAGCTCCTCTGAAGTGAAGCCTTCTGCCACTGCGACTTGCCAGAGAGTGAGATCGCGGTAGGATACGCCTCGGTATGAGCCGCTGCGCAACGTGACAATCAACTCATCGGCAAGGAGCATCGCCTTGGAATAGTCGCCTTCTGCAAGAAGTTCCGGATACCGCTGCATTTGCGGTATTACCGTTGTGGGTCCGACGAAGAGCGAAAAGATGGAGCGTGGCTCTGTCTGGTCAGACTCTGTGTTCCACTGGTATTCCGGGTCGATGTTATACGGAATGGCATCCGTATAGTTCTCAAAAGCTGTCTCTGAATCGGAGCCATCGGTATCGAATCCAAACACTTTCCCTCGCGCTGTGAGGACGACCCGAGAAGCGCCTGGGCATGAGTCGGGGTTAACATTAAACGGGTCGGTATAACAGGCGGTGGAGATTTGCAAAACGTCCTCAACTAATGCACGGACGATCGGGTGCGTCACGCGGTTGAATCGGTAAGCTCCTAGATCTAGCGTGAAGCCGTCGAATCCCGGGAGAGCGTGGCGATGCGACCGCCTGGACGACGCTTGGCCTCAAAAATGCAGACGTGATTGCCGACGATGGTTTGCGTGTCGACTGTTAGGCGCCACGCCGTGTAGACACCGCCTATACCCGCGCCGACGATGGAGACATGGCAGTCGGACGGCGTAGAAGATGACGCTAGTTGGGGGTTCAGGAGAAGAAGAAGAAGCACATGGGCGAGAGGGATCGGACGCATCATTGTCAGGTGAAGATGCCGCATTGCAAAGAATGAAGACGGCCGGGGGAGGACCAACACATGATGATGGTGCCTCTTTAGGTGAGCGAGAGGCAGCGAGCAATCTGCGCTTGCGTATAATCGCGTCTGAGTTGGAAGGGATGGCCAATCACGTGGTGGTGGTTGTATGCTTCGTCTGGCGGACGTAGGCACCGCTCTGGCTCGCAAGCAGGCGCCTTTGCGTGTCCGTTACGAGTTGCCGCTCAACGCCGACCACAGGACCATGTTTACCCTGTACCACCAAACATGTCGCGTTTCTACTCGTCACCTTCTCCAAGGAACACGGTGGAATTTTGATCCGGCAGCTCCACGACTGGCGGAGAAGATCATCTTCTCATTGCGGAGAATTGCAAAGGACCATTCTGCTCGCGACAATTGCAATTGTTATACCACTGGAGCAGAGGGCGTGACATCCACGGCCGAACGGCGGCGCCTTGGGATTCAGTTCGACACACGTGGAGGTGTGCTTGCAATTGCTAATCAGAATGAGACCGGGACGCGGATTTAACCATTTTTAAAACTTACAAGTAATTATTAGATATTATCTACACGTACACGTACTTTCTGTTTACAGCTTCGCTAAAATGTTCGTTTTGCTAGTGAACTCCTCACCTGCGTAGCCGTTATCCTAAGGATAGCCACAGACTCACCACCTTCTTCCTTTGTTTCCCCAAAACCTTCATAGCTTTCTTCACCACTCTAGGCGTCATGTTCTCACTTTCCACTACGAAATCGCCTCGGTAGCGACATTAATAGCCTCTTCATCACTCAGCTGTTCTCCAGAATCACCTCCATCTCCACCACGTCCTCCAAACAATCCAAGTCCACCGTTCCCTCCATTCCCTCCATTCCCTGGTGTAGCACCTCCTCCGCCGTTGCCGCCTGTCCCACCAGCTCCTCCAATACCCCCGAGACCAATCCCGCCACCTCCTCCATTACCACCATCACCACCATCAATCCCATCTCCTCCAGAACCACCACCTCCTCCATCGCCACCATCTCCCGCAGTAGAGTTCCCTCCACTCCCGCCATCTCCTCCATCACCTGCAATTACCCCATTCCCTCCTTCTCCTCCTGCTCCCCCATCCCCTCCATCATCCGTGAACGACGTGCCACCCATACCGCCATCACCTCCTTCACCCCCGAAAAACCCACCACCTCCGTCTCCACCCCCGCCACCGGGGGCGCTGCCACTTCCAGCACCTCCATCGCCACCATCACCACCCGCAGCTGAACCGCTTCCGGCACCACCATCTCCGCCATCTCCGCCCTCTCCACCCCTCTTGCCAGGCTTTCCGTCCTTCCCGTCCTTTCCTGGTTTGCCATTCTTTCCATCTTTTCCATCCTTTCCATCTTTGCCGTCCTTTGGCGGTCCTTTGAATCCATTCAAAGGTTGTGTGCTTTCTTGTCGAATGGCGGAAATTGACGATAGCTCACTTATAGAAGTGGAGGATGGGATTGGCACGGCGGCAGCTGGCTCATATGCGTTGAGCAACACTAAGCACGCCATAGCGATAGCAACCGTGATTCTCATTTTGCACTGCATCACTGCAAGACTGACTGTGATGATTGTCAAGAGTAAGAAGGAAACCAATGTCCTTGAATGCGTGGCCACAATCCTATGATGATGGCTTCAATTGAAACTCTTCCTTCCCTCTCGCTTGCACGACTATTTTCGTCCTGGAAACGAATTGCTAACCCGGAAGTTCTTCTTATGTATGTGGTGTGCCTCACCAAGTTGCGGAACGCTGCATACACAGAATTTGAAGTTCTCACGTAATTTGGACCTATATGCGGGTAACAATGTTGACATGCAAAATCTTGCGAATTCACCAATCAATCATCATTGAAAGACATTGTTGACAAATTGGGATCCGAATGGGACAGTCTTCAGTCTTATATGTAATCAGTTTTTTCAACCACACAACAGGACGGATTCACTTTCATCTCTCCACCAACCTCCACTGTATGGTACAAGATCACAGTAGCGTTGCTTCGTTGCTTCGTTGCTGTGGGAGACATAGAGTGTGCACTTGTTCATGGTTCTCAACTTCTAACACTGCAGAGCAAGTGCTCACTTCATTAGTTTGAGCGAGCTAGGAAAGCTTTGTTACGACAGTGTCAGCGGCTTGAAATGAGAACAATCTTGAGGACTTCTACCTATCCAGAATAGATAGGAGGAGGAGGAAATCTCAACGCGCAGTGTGACCGTTTCGATTTCTCCTTCGCGAGGCGCATTGGCGCGTAGATCCGTGTAGTTTTCTGTGCTAGTCAAAGCGGGACTTCGCGCATTCAATGTTTCCCAGAGAATAATCACAGCTTCCAGAGTGGGTGGGGTGGATGCCTCTACATTGATTGCTGGAAGCGAAGAAAGCAGGAATGCCGGAAAACAGTGAAGGCGACGAGGAAGGTGAGGGGACAGCAGTCATAACCGTGGAGATTGCTTTGGTTTCAGAAAGAGAAGATAGAGCCAACTAGACTGCGACAAGGGTACACCAGTATTTCCAATTATAGAAAACGAAGTTGAACCACCATCTACGCGGTGCGTGGGAGTTGACCGGAGAGAGGGAAACGAGAGCTTTCCTGATGATGATGAAAAGCTTGTTTCAGAGAAAGTTATACCCTAAAGGAATTTGGACAAAATGTTTAGGCTTTCCTAACCCCTGGTTTTCAGATACAAGTAGAGAAATCGTACCTATTGCGCAACTACAGATGATGCGTTCCGTAGTCATGGAACTCCTTAACCGCGTTCGGCTGATAAACGTCGATCGTGTTCACAGATCTGAAATGCCATCTTGTAGACGGCATCTGTCTGTACTCGCAAATCAGAGTGAAAGACGGGACATTGCTAGCTACAGTAGCTAGTAGAGTTGACACCAAGCGAATAGGAGAACATCCTCAGATCGTGGCCACGTGATCACTACTCAATGGGTTCAGATTTACAGAAACGCAGTTTTTCAACTTTCGAAAGATTTTGGAGAACAAATATCTTCCCCACGGATGTCTACACTATATTACGTGTGACTCGACCACTGAATTGATTGCACGTGATCGTATCTCAAGTTGAGATTCTCAACGGACATTCCCTGACAGCTGCCATGTAGCATTGCAACATGCAAGCCACTCCCGTTCACGCTACCAACGATACGTGAGCATTCCTACAGCCTACCATCCACAACCTTGTTGCAAAGCGTATGCCGCAGCGCTATGGAGTGGTGGATATCATGGTTTCCTGAGATGATAAAGCTAAGGATATCCTTATTTCTACCTTCGGTAGAACCTTCTCCAACAATGGTTGTCAAGCAAAAACTCAAGTACGAATCACACCAATGGTTTAGGGCGCCCATCCCACGCTTCAATGCATGCTAATGCTCACCATTGTCGGCGTCTATGTCGTCACTGTTTCGTCTCTTTCGTAAACCCCTTCTCGGTTTTGTTCACCTTTTTCACCAAAACCTTTTTCTTCCTTACTACTTTCCTCTCCCCCTTTTTCACTTTCTTAGTAATAACCTTCTTCGACTTCACCAACTTCTTGTCCAACTTTTTGACCTTTTTCGTAAATTTCTTTGTCTTCTTCCCTATTCCGTTTCCGGCAGACTTTTCCTTTTCACCCTTCTTTGGCGAAATGGCATCAGTAGCGACATTAATAGCCTCTTCATCACTCAGCTGTTCTCCAGAATCACCTCCATCTCCACCACGTCCTCCAAACAATCCAAGTCCACCGCCCCCTCCATTCCCTCCATTTCCTGGTGTAGCACCTCCTCCGCCTTCACCGCCTGTCCCACCAGCTCCTCCAATACCCCCAAGACCAATCCCGCCACCTCCTCCATTACCACCATCACCACCATCAATCCCATCTCCTCCAGAACCACCACCTCCTCCATCGCCACCATCTCCCACAGCAGAGTGTCCTCCACTCCCGCCATCTCCTCCATCACCTGCAATTACCCCATTCCCTCCTTCTCCTCCTGCTCCCCCATCCCCTCCATCATCCGTGAACGACGTGCCACCCATACCACCATCACCTCCTTCTCCGCCAGTAAACCCATTACCTCCGTCTCCACCCTCGCCACCGGGGGCGCTGCCACTTCCAGCACCTCCATTACCGCCATCACCACCAGGAGCTGAACCGCTTCCGGCACCCCCATTTCCGCCAGCCCCACCTGGGGCCCCGTCACTTCCTTTGCCACCATCTCCACCATCTCCTCCCTTTCCACCTCTCTTGCCAGGCTTTCCGGGCTTTCCGGGCTTTCCTGGTTTGCCATTCTTTCCATCTTTTCCATCCTTCCCATCTTTACCGTCCTTTGGTGGCCGTTTGTATCCGTCTACTGGGGTCCTCTTCTCTTTTCTGGTGTCCACGAAAGTGATACCGTGCACTTCAAGTGTGGCGGGGGACAATGGAACCGGTGCGCTCGTGACTGGCTCGTATATGCTGAGAAGCACGAAGAAGACAAACGCGAGAATAACCGTAATCCTCATTTTGCGTCAGTTACGGAGGAGAGCAAGATATAAACCTTAGTTGAAGTTGCTGATTATGGACTGCTCAGCGGCTCTGACTTAGGAACGGAGCACCTCAGAGAGGCAAGGATGAAAAGGATGTGATATAGTCTGGTAATATCTATAATGGGTTCACTATTTAAGTCCTTGGCTAGAGAAACATGCGTTGCTCTCCGAGATCCATTTCTCGTGGGATGAGAATAGCATCTTAGGTTCCCACAATTTGAAACAGTGACCTAGAAACTCACGTTATCCTCGTTTCCTTTGCGTATCTAAGGGTGGTTTTGAGTCATTTTAACTCCTGCAACCATACGGGCATCAAATTGAAACCGTGTTCCTCGAAACCATTTAGTACAGCTACATACAGTAGCTTGATGTAACCCCCAGGTTATCCCAATCAACAGTGTCAGCGCTCCCTAATTTGTGCTCTTATCTGTCGTAAGGTCGTGTGACCCTAAGGTCTCTAGCCTGGGATTGGTTCTTCCTTCTTCCTTTTGACATATTGCACTATAGTCTCTTAGCGATCAGATCGCTGGCCACTCCGGCATCGATCATGTCTTGTGAAGGGGTTCCTTAGGAAGTGGCGCCATTTGATGCATCCAAATTCTGGGTAGCCAATTAGCTTGCTACCCAGAATTTGGATGCCATTTGCAAAAGTAGCCGTACATATCAAACGTAGCCCTCTTACCTGCAGTGCAACCCACGACTTGGAAGAAAGTTACATAATGCGTTGGACCTGTACAAAGGTACTTCATCTGTATCTGTACTGATGACCTAGATATTTAGATTGGTTTTCATTCTACAGCATCGTCTCTGACATTACGTACCAGGCTCCTCATTTGTGGAAACGAACGTCATTCTGTTGAGCAAATCTCAAACAAGAAAGAATAACAAATCACCAATACTAAAATCTGTGATACCCACCCTTTGAGTGATTAGGAGCAGAAGATGCTGCTCAAAACTGTGGAGAAGGTTCATTGCATGATCTTGCGCGATTCGTGGAGTATCACAGTTTGGGATCATGAAAGATGAAGTGGGGAGATGCTGATGGCATCGACAGAATGCTGGACTTTTTCAACATAGCATATATGTAGATCTATCCGACTTGCTGGAAGCCAAATCGTACTTTATCTTGTTCAAGGAAGGTGAGGCACGATCCTCAACAAGATGAACATGTTGGTAGTGAAGCGGACAGGATTTTTTCCGCATCAGTTTAAAATGCTCGTTTAAAAAGACTGGTGGCATGTAGTTCGGCATGTTCCAAAAGGGGGCTCGCCTTGGTTTCGGAGATTTTCCATACTCAACACCACCTTTTCCAGAAGAACATCTGCCTTCGATATTGAAGGTACCTTTGGTACCGTCAGGTGAGAGAGGCCAAAAGCTGTTTAGGAGATCAGATTACCCGTAGCCACTATTACTGATTTCCCGTGAGCAAAATATGTATAGAAGTACAGATGTACACGCCGAGGTTTTTTGAAATTTCAAATGATGGTATTAATATTAATTTATATTGGAATTTCCGGGAACCGAGAAGAATATTTATTGGAATTTTGGGAAGAGCGCTTTGGATCTTTGCTGGAGCTGCTTCTTGGCAAGCCCGATGCGTTGGCGGCAAGCAGTCTGTCTTCGATCCACGTCGATCCATTGCATTGCACTTTGTGTCCACAATGGTTTTAGGGGCTTTTAGAGGGGTAGGGATTTTGTTTCATATTAGGGTTATAAGGTGGGTACAGGTTTCACTTAACGTTGTTTGGTGCTTGTTTCTTTTCTTACCACCCATCCACGCCCAAGGGAAATGTTGCACATTCAAGATGCTCGTGGAACTGGATTACTATACAATTCAGTGGCTGCAGTGTTAACTGTCAATCTTTCATTCAATCAAAACAGTAAAGATCGCTCAAAGAGCTGTGACAAACATAGACAATAACATTATTTCCTATTGTTAAGGAAGGTTCTCAATTTCACAGAGGACTCTTGAAGCTATCATAAAAATAATATTATTTACCTCTCTTTATTCGATGCTGTTTCTATTTTGAAGCGTATGAAAGATAAATTGATGGAGTATGCTTGTCATCCGATTGGTTCAGTTCGACAGACTCTCGATGGGACAAACTTTGGGAGCAAACAGTTCAAAGTGAGAGCTGCAGCTCGCCGCAAAGAACGCACATGGAGGGCACTTGTTGTTACACACCGGACCTGTGGGAGGCAAGTCACAAAGAATAAGACAAACAGCAATCGGACAGGCGGTGGGGTCCAGTTTAGGCCAATCTCCACATGTGATGTCTTTTCCGTCAAAGCTGCATTTACCTGTGCTGCCCTGCTCAGAGCAGAACTCAAGTGAGCAGTCAGGGACCTTTGGGGGTTCGGGTGGGCACTCCTCGGGTGCATAAAGCGCGAAGTTCGATTCACAACTTAGGCTAAAGAACGCGCAGTCTGGGCATTGATTGTCACAGATCCTTCCTTTGTCGGGTAAACGACAGAGGATTCTGCATACCGCCCTAGGGCAGGCATTCTGGTCAAGGGACGGCCATGACCCACATGTAATCACTTTGGGCAAATTTCCAGGTAGGATGCACCTTGCCTTGCTTCCATTTCGACTACAAAACAGAAGAGAACACCTCGGAGGAAGTGGAAGTGGTCTTACAATCGGATCGACGATGGGCTTCGGAGGAGCAAAGAAAATCTTGTAGTGAGACTGACAACTTGCAGATCGCAGATGGCAATCGGAACAGAAACGCTCACCAGTATTTGCAATAGGTTGTTCCTCCGGCGGAAGGCATATCTGAATGCAGGCAAAGTCACATTGTTGCATCGATCTCTCCGTTTTGGAAAACTCGAGACATGTGATGGTCTTCGAGCTAGAGCCTTCGCTGAAAGAACAGAGACCAGCTGCTCCGAGATGCGAACAAAGATTGGCGCTGCATTCCAGTAAAGCAATTGTCTTAGCGTGTACGACGACGCCGTATGCGAGGACGAGCAATAAGTGAAGAAGCATGATGACAGACTTCGAGATTTGATTTTTTCGGCTTGTTCATCATTGGGGAGGACAAGAGAAACGCTGGTCTGGATGTTTTATAGACTCTTGTAGGCATGTCAGGAACAAAATTGGCAGGAGAGCCAGGACAAAAACCTAAATTCGTGCTTGACATGGAATGGAAGCCGATACTATCAACGGAGTTCATCGCAGCTGACAACAATCCCCCACAACGCAGATCACACTATCTTTTTCCAATTAAATTGGAATTCCTAAGCTAAGAATTGTTGTATCAGTTACAAATCCATGGAAATGAATTCGTTTAATCCATGATAGAGGATAACAAGTTCTCAAATTCCAATCTGTTCGGGGTTGTTCCCAAAACTTTAGGAGGCAAGGGTACGATACCAGATCGCCAACGGCTCAGCGACGGAGCGCTTGAAAGAAACCCATTCGTTCTGAAGGGCGAACAAATCTACCCAACTAGTATCGTCGCTAATGCATACGGGAATGGCGATTCAAAAGCATGCACCAGCCAATATCGCTCGAGTGCCATTGATGATTCATGATCAGGTATAAATTTTTGTCACACTATCATATTTCTTATACGCAGTCCTTTGAGAAAGCTTCACCAAAGAGATGATGTAGCTACCTTTGCTACATCAAAAAGGCCAAGGACGTGATATCTGCACAGACTACATACCAGCTCGCATCCTTCCACGCGCTGGCCGCCATAAACGTTTGTACTCTGAATTTGAGGTCCTCGATTCAACAGAAGAAAATGATGCAGTGATACGGCTCTGGACCCTAAATTCGGAATTCCGCTTCTGCTAAGGTTCGCGATAACATATGAAAAGCAGGATCGTTTCTGAAGACTTCATTCTTTCAGATTCAATCTGCGTAGCTGCCTCCAGCAAGTGCTGACAAGTTCTTCAACGGGAGAAGAACAAGTCAGCTCGAGATTAGGTAGGAGCACTTTTACACGATACTACCGGGAATCATTAGGCCCATGATATGTTTATTTTAGATCCAAAGGTCGTATTTCGGAAAGAAGGAAGCTTTTTGTCTCATAAACCGCATTGTTGCCTTAGAATGAAAATCTTGATAGCGAATGCAACATCATTACGGTCTACTTGAGAGTGAATGATGACAACACTTCGTTCCACTGAGTGCTCACCCTTGATTCTCTGAAGTTAGAGGGAGTTATTTGAGTTTCTTTAGGATTCGTACATATTTCTTCAGTTGTTTTAAAAATCGCTTCATCTGTTTGAGGTTGTGATACAGTTTCTTTCCCATTTTTGCCAAAATATGCCTGTCCAAGCCAATATCAGAGTCCAGTTGAGAATAAGAGATGTAATGATTTACACCAGTTGAGTTCTCTTCAACGCTTAAGTTACTGGGAACTTGTTTTGGGACAGAAGAGGCTAGCTGGGAAGAACGCCTCCTACACTGCACGAACTGACTTCAGGGAAAGTCTTTCGTTGCCCATTTATCCATACTAGTGGGGGATTCTCTCTCCAACGGAAGGATGAATCAATTTGTGACGGCCATTTATATTTCGTAACAGATTCAATAATGAATGGTTGTAGAGTGTCCTTCATCTTTTCTGTTTCAAAAAGGGCAGAATTCTTCTTTTAACAAGAATTCAGTGGTCAAGAGCGCCCTCTCTATATACTATTTCGTGTTTAGAAACAGCGGCTGTTGAACAGAGGAGCATGTTGAACTTGAATATCAATGATTTATTCTGCTTGCGGCACAGTACTGGTAAGATATGTTTCAGGTGTTGGAGACTGTCGAACTGAAGCATGTTTAACAATCGAATAGAAAGCATGACATTTATTCATAAAGCGCTTAGATATCCTAAGCTTTCTTCTTCTGACAAGCTAAAGTTAGCCTTATAGAAGAAAAAAGCAGGGACCTGAGAGCTAGTTCTCAGTCACAATCACTTCGAAGACATCATCCGGGAAACACTTCTTACGAATGACATTGAGTAACGTCTCGATCAACGGAACATTGAGGGACCCATCACCGGTAGTGAATCCGACACACGGGTCCTCTAGGGCCAGAATAGCCTCCTCAGAACCGAAAAAGTTGATACAATCGCTTTCCGCTCGCTCCTGGACGTTAACACTGACGACTTCGTTGAATAGAGCATTGCAGAAACATTTAGCGACCGGAAGAATCACGGCTTGCGTGAAGGCAGGTTTACAAATTCCCACCATACCGGGAGAAACCTGACGAGCGTATGCCGGAAGGGTGTGTGGGGCGGCCATAGCTGCGGCAAAGAAAGAAACGAAGACAATGATGAACTTGTTCATGGTGAGCGGATGAGGAAACTGTATGTATTGAGAGTACGGCAGTTGTTGTTTGTGGACTTTTTGGTGTTGGAGGGAGTTGTGGGGGCAAAGGAACGAGAGGATGTTGGTGTTTTATAGTGCTTTCGATCATGTGTTACACGACTCTGGTCTGAGTTCAACTGGGTCTGCTTTGCTTCCGCGTCATGATAAATTTCATCAGGTGCCGGAGGAAGAAACATGTGAAGAAGCTCTGCTCGGCAAGGTGCGTGTCGAGTTTGTTGTGGTATGTAGAACGTGAACTTTATCACAAATGATTGATACAGTAAGACTTTGAAGTTGTAAAGATGCGCAAATGCTGCTGAAGGCGACGTTGTCAATCGATTTGTGTCGATTATGATTGTGATGGGAAGATTGATGGAAGACGAAGATCAAGGGTGCTCCAAGGCGACCATTCTTGTCGTGGAGCGATTCCACAAACGAGACGGTGAGGGCGCGAAGTAGAAAGTAAGAGATGGAGAATGAGAACGATCATGAGCGGAATCGTGCTCAGCGCCGAATGGCGGGGATCCCAAACTATGACGAGTGATCTCTTTGATTACATGAAAGTACATGGAGTTGGAAAGCATTCAAAAGCTTGGAAGTGCATGAATTGAGATAAGCCAATCGCGGACATGCATGTGGAGCGGCCACTCCTACTTCCTGGACGGACTTGTCTATCCGCATCTGCGTCTAGAGAACTCCGCATGGCCGTCGATTGGAGTAGCGTTGGTTCTCCATTTCGAACTCCTCAAGAACGAAGGCGCCGAAGCTTCGATCCTGGGTGCGAGGGGACAAGTAATTGGCGTCGATACCATGTAATTTTAGCTTGAACGCAATTCGGCTCTTGTAGGGTTTTTTTTTATACGTGTAGATGCTGTCTGGTGCCGTCTTCCCGTAGGTAGCGATGCATCGGGCAACTCGGGTAACCGTTTCCACGTCAGCGCACGGAAGCAAGTCGACGTACACGAAGCGCCACCGCCAAAAGTACGTGACGCTCCGACCGTCGTCGCCACCAGCGCCCGCGCACCTACCCCCACCACTACTCGCTGCCGTCGCTCGCCGCCGCCGCCGCTCACCGCCGCAGCGATGCCATTCACGGAGAACGACGTGCCGCCGCAGGGCGGCAAGACCATCATCATCACGGGCGCCAGCTCGGGCATCGGGCTGCACGCCGCGCGCACGCTGGCCATCGCGGGCGCCCACGTCGTCATGGCATGCCGCAACCTCGAGAAGTCGCAGCCGCTGTGCGACGAAATCAGCGCCGCCGCCGCCGCGTCCGGCGGAAAGGCGTCGCTCATCCGGCTGGACACCACCGACCTCGACTCCATCGACACCTTTGTCGAGGCCTTTGTCGCCGAGCACGACAGCCTCGACGTGCTGCTGCTCAACGCCGGCATCATGATGGTCAACTACCGCACCGTGCCGACGCGCAGCGCGGCGCATCCGCAGATGGAGTCGCACATGGCGTGCAACGTTGTCGGCCATTTCTACCTCGCGCACAAGTTGCTCCCCGTTATTCGCAACACACCGGACGCGCGCGTCATCACCGTGTCGTCCATCGCCGCCGACCACACCAAGGCCACCAACAGCATCGACTACGACGTCTTCCTCGCCAAGGACTCCAGCAAGTACGACAAGATTGGCGTGTACGCGCAGAGCAAGCTGGCCGATCTACTGCTGGCGCACGAGCTGGACAGACGCCTCAAGGCGGCCGGCATCAACGCGTTTGCCATCGCCTCGCATCCGGGCTACTCGCGCACGCCGCTGCAATCACGCGTCGAGTCCATGTGGCAGCGCTATCTCTTCTGCGCGCTCAGTATGCTGGGCATGCCGGCGGAGGGCGGTGCGTTGGTGCTCGTCCACGCCGCCACCATGGACAGGCAGCAGATCCCGGAGAACGCGTACTTTGGACCGGGCGGCATGATGGCGTGGGTTGGCGCGCCGGTCGCGAATGCGAAGATGTGCAAGCAGGGCAGGGATGATGAGCAGGCGCTCAAGCTGTGGCAGACTTGTGAGGAGCTTTGTGCTGTTACCACCGATATCTAGACATTGTCACGATACGCTGCTCTGCGGGGGGGCGGGGGGAAGAGGATGAAGGCCACGGTCACGGTAAAACGTGAGTGCTAGTTGTCTCCTGCTCAGATGCGTGCTTCATGGCGGTCCATCGCGGTCAGAGGCACCGAACATGCGACGAGCTACTTCAGCGTCCATCGCAATCACTCCTAACGGGCCCGAATCCGTCCCCGCCCACTCTTCAGGCCAAGCCTGATGTGGTGCGATTGGATGCGATTGGTGCGAATTCCGTCTTCCTCTCCTACGCTTCTCAATACCGCCGCTCTTCATAACTCTGTAACGACATTCTAACCACTAAAGAGAGGCCAGTGCTCTCAGAGCAAGGCAACCGGGAACGAAGCAAAGGGGACCAACAACATGTATCAGAGCGAGAGCGATGTCCACCATTCCCGTCGTCTTGGGTGCCCGCGCTGCTCGAAAATTGCCTGCACAGGACTCTTTAACGCGTCAGATCGCCCGTCAACGCCAGGCCCATCAGCACGACGTGCAACAAACGGGTCCCCGCCGCGGCGACTGCTTCGCCGTCGCGTCGCCGCTTGTCGCATCCCAAACGAAGCAGCGATGGAGCGCCAGCAGCCTGGCCTGCCGTCACAAGCCGGCTAAACCATAATCGTCATGCGCGCCCACTCCATCGTCGGGAAAAAGCCATGTGCATGCTATCTCAGAGCATCGCGTACGTTACGTTTGCCTGCTGCGACTTCGATATGCCGGGTAGGTCTGCTGCCCTCTTCGGCGCCGTCGCCGCGGGGTCCGACGGAAAGACCTCAGCCATCCGACTCGACACCAACCAACTTGGTTCAGTCTGTGCTGAAGACTTCGCTTTTGAGCGCGATAAGCTGGACGTACGGCCGATCAGAGCCATCATCATGAACAATTAATTATGGTACCGTGCGGTCTCGCAGCGGAGGCAAACCGGCAGATGGAGAAACAGATGGCGTGCAAAGTTCTCGATCGTTTTTGCCTCTCAATACACAAGTTGCTTCCCATTATTCCTAACACGACTTTCGCGCCCGTCATACCCCCAGTTGCCCATCGCCGCATAGTCGCTTATCTTCTCCTTGGACTTCTTCTTCCCAGATGATTCCGGCATGTCCCGAAGGTCTTAGCTTTTGCGGAGAGCAAGTTCGCGGTTTTAATTGCTTGCAGACAAGCCGAATAAGCGCCTCAAAGCAGCCGGCGTGAATGCGTTCGAGGTGATCGCCGCGCATCCGGGCTTCGTGCGGATGTCGGGGCATCAGTGGGAGCGCCGGTCGCGGGATGCGAATATGGCGCTCACGCTGTGGCAGGCTCGTAAGGAGCTTTGTGCGGTTACTGCTGATATCTATGTTTCATCACTCTACGGTGTTCTACTCAGTGTTGAAGATAAACGCCACAGTCACCGAGAGCGCTCAACTGCGCGCTTCGTAGAGGTTCCAGAAGTGCGCCACTCCTTCCGAGGCTGAATCCCTGCTCCCTCTGCTATAAACTCGAGATGGCAGGTCCCTTGAGACGAGCGACAAGATCATCTCACTAGTCACTGCATCCCAAACGCCAAAAGGCACCGTCTCGTGATCAGCTCACAACACTATGTTCATCCCAAAACCATGTGAAGAGGGCTAACCTGACGTAGGCCCGTTCACATGTCGAGGTACCTTACCATCGCACGCGCTGTGTGCTGCCTTGTGTGGCCCCCCACCATTTCCCATAACGACCATAGACGTCCCACACCCGCCCACCTTCCTTCAAACTGTCGCCCAAGTTGATATCTAGATTCACTGTTCCAAACCAGAATACTCTCATCTGCATGGCCAGTTACAACGTGTTTCATGTCTTGTGAGAAAGCAACACAGCGAAGCCCCAATTCACGATTGAGACCTTCGTATCATTCGGCTGAATAAGATGAGCTGCACGATGCGTTGAACCTGATCCAGTTCGTATTTTCTCTGGCTACCATATCTTCTGTCGTATTCTGTGGCACCTACTTCATGACCAAGAAGGGAGACAATCTTCGCAAACATCTACCAAGTAAGTTACCCCAAAATTATGTCAAAGTTTCTGACTTGAAACGACTCGACCGCAGTTCCTTCGGCTTCGATAGAAAAACGATCTGAAGGTTTGGCCCAAGGAGAAGGAGCACAGTCTTCGATATCCTCCCTCCTCCTCCCCGTATGTATGGAAACGGTGGAGCTCAATTCTCCTACGCGTGGGTTTGCTCAAGAGACAACGACGTATAATACCTCTACATCGCAGCCACTGACCACTTCTCAGTAGCCGCCCTATGCTTACTGAGCTACGACGAGGAAGTATTAGGTATCTTAGGTTTTTCCGACCGCAAAGCGTTCGTCACTGACGCCTATCGCCTTCGTCTTGCCCTCTTCCTTCGACCTGTAGAGACCGTCGGCTGAGAGGCACACCATGACAAGGGGCTTCACATGTACCACGTTGGCCACTCAAGAAACCATGAGCGACGATCTTTCCACCCAATCCTCATATCACTCGGGAAACCAGGTGCAAGAACCAGTCCGATATCCTCCATAAAAGTACGTATCTTGCTGCTGCGCTTCGCGTACTAAACAACTCGCATATACATTTGGAACCATTCCGGGTAACAGCACTTCAACTCAACCAGGCAGCGCTACGTCCTTTCGGCTCTTTTCTGCTGAAGAAACGTGTTGTTTGTCGCTGTAGACCAGGAGTCTAGAATGAGGCTGAGCATTATCTGTCACGTTGCCCGCTCAGAACACTATCAAGACGCCTTATTCTGCCTCCCCTGAGCGAACGTCGAGGTATGTCTGTTAGTGATATTGTTTCCAAGTGGCCCGACAAAGTGTTGGCCTTTCTGGTGAGGGAGCGCTTCTTTGAGGATCGCTCTGCCTTTAGTTCCGGTTAAGCTAGTGTGCCCATAACAGAGAGAGAGAGAGAGCACTACGTATCATATGAAGGGAATCACCATGTTACATTCTGTTAACAATTCCCTAAGATATCTCTTGAGCTCTTATCGCGGCTTGCGATAAGATGCGCCTCTCAGGTGCTCTGGTCGCGAGATTTCAACTTGGTCTCGCTTTCTGTGCGTATAGCCTTCATGCTGTCCAGTCTATCGCGTATATGTTTGCTACTCAAAGGGCACATCGTCGTCGAAACTGGTGTGCTCTAGTTTGGTACACAAGTCAAGCACCTATCTGTATTTCATGTTCAGACGGTCCGGGGTGCGCACATTGTCAACAATCAAGCCCCTCCCCTCATATGCGTCTGCAGCACGAATTGCCTACTAGGATGAGCAATGCTGAGAAACCGTGGCTCCTGTGTTCCTTCGTGGCGGCCAACTCTCGATGGAGACCTTGAATCACAACCTCGCTCAATGCGGTGTACCACAGGTAAATGGGTGTGGGTGGAACAGACGCGATATCATGCAATTGACCGATGAGAAGCGAAAGCTGAGCTGAGCTGAGGGTGAGTTTGGGTGAGTTGGTGACATATCACTCTGCGAGGGTGAGCGGTGAGCCTAGATTAGCAAACAGATCAGAAGCGCTGAGGGAGGCACGGCGGTACATGTAAGAGTACAGCCGGTGCGTGTACACGTACATGTACGTGTACCAAAAGTACTGTAAGTTTCCGCCGTAAGGTTACACAAGTGGTGATAGCAAAGCTCCTACTAACCCCGAGATTGTCTTTGGTATCTACAAAAACCTTTCCCTTCTTGTGCACCTTTCCGTATTGCATGCGAGCGCTTCAGTTTGGACCCAACCCGGACCACGTGTACACGCATCTACTGAATATTCAATCATGCGTACGTGAGACTGCGGAATGCCAAGTGAGCCTCAAGTTGCGGCGCAAACCATCGCACTGGATCAGCAGAGGATGCATTGCTCAGCGGTTGTCCGGTACGACGATGCTGTCTCTTCAACGAGGACTTCATTACTTCAGACCGTTAGATAATCAAGACCGTGACATGGCTCAATCCACGGTGACGAACGAGCCCAGTTCGAGAGGGCGGGCCTCACACGACATCACACCCGCGCGCATTCGGCACCGCGAGGAGTGTTTTCCTTGTGGTTTTCATTTCTCTCTTTGGTTTTCAACTAGGTTTCCGAACTGTCGTCGTGAACTAAGGAAACATACTTTTCACACGTCGGCGTTTTCTGCGATGACTGGTAGCGCCTGTCGAGCTTCGTGCAAGGAAGAGCGCAACCGCCTCTGATGTGATTGCTTGTGCAACGTTCGCCTTACCGTATGTCCCGGTGAACGATTTCTAACTGTACATGGTCCACTTCCCGAGGAACGGTCACATGCGAGCGATGCTTGTCATTGTCCCAATGCTGCATCAGGAAGCACAATATCTTCAATTGAATTCTAACGCTCGCCAATGGCACGAAGAGTCGCCCGTCCTTCAAAATCGCGTTCTTATTCGACAAGCCCAGCCTTCGAACGTGAGACCGCTGTTCTTCATACGTATACGAGTGTATCTGTACGGATCTCGAGCTCCGCAACACAACGTTCCAAGCTCCAGCATTATTCCAAGGAACGGCATTGGTCTGTCTGCCTTCGTTGTAACTGCTTGCAACCAACAGCTTTCCTCTTCACCCCATCTTTGCTAACATCTTGCGTATTGCAGCCATACGCACGTCCCGCGCAACGCACGGAAAGAAAAGTTCATCATCATTTGTCACCCGTCACTGGCAGCTGGGCGTTGTTCGAAAAGTGGTAAGAGGTCGGGAAGATGAGGCATGCTCCGTGAAAGGGTTGGCCCTCTATGGTTGCAACTCTGGCATAAGGCTGAGCCCCATTACCTTTCCAAGGTTTACAGCAAAAGCAGGCGCCCAAAACGTTGCATGGCAGCCGTGGCCAGGGCCAATGACTCTTCGTCTGAATTGGCTCACGCGGAAAACTCAGTGAAAGCCAACATCGTTTGGTGCTACAACTACGCTTCATTCCAACCGACATAATCCTACGTATTCCACATCGGTTGGTCCTACGAGTAGGCCCGTGAGAGAAGCGGCAAGCTTATGGATGAGAGCCCCGTTCTGGGAAAGAGAACATGTCGTCTAGCAGCCAGGCGCGCAAGCCAGAAAATCCGCGGCCAACCGTCGTACAAGAATGAGAGCGTATCTGGCCATTCGTCCGTAGGGCCCTCACGCATATCTGACCCGCACTTGATTCCTTTGGCTTTGCCGTTGACGTTGGAGCCCGTGAATGATGTAAGCCAATAGCTTTTGATGGATCTTCTTCTTCCCCAGCTGGAACCGACTCATGACATACATCGTAATCACTCGAGTTTGGCTTTCACTGGTCATTCACTGGTGGCTTTGCTTTGCTTTTGAGTGAGCTCCCAATGAGATTGGAATGATGAGCTCCGCTTTCTGCGCTGCACGAAACAAAGGCTCTTGGCCTTCTCTCCTGCCACGGCTTTGTTCATTAAGCACATGTAAGTAACAGCAGAGATGCGGGCGGCGGTAAACATTCCCTCTGGGAGGCACGTCGGAGGGCTCTTCGTCATACAAAACGTTGCGGCTCGTATCGCGCTAACATGCGAGCTATAAGGTCAATCGTAATACTAAACCTCCTGCTTCTGGCCAATGCATCTGTGCTTAGACCGCCAGATTTATCTCCGGAGGACTGCGAAGCATTGCGGAAAAGGAAATCGGCGGCGCAAGCGGCGGCGGCCTTGGACGTAGAAACGAGCGCCAATCCAGCACAAGAACCAGAAATTATACCCACGCAAGGTAGTTGGCAAGAGCAGGCTTTCCCACAGCAGCAAGCTCCAGGACTGGACCCGACCCTTACTCCCTTTGCATCACAGCAAACCCCAAACGCACCACACGACACAACTGGCACGACATTCGAATCGTCACCTGCAAACGGATTCATTCCCGAAGCGCCAGTGGGAACGCCTATAACAGCAATCGCTCCTCAAACAGAACCAACACCCACTCTACCCCTCACGACAGGCGGAAATGGTGGCAACGGCGGTATGGGCGGACCCGGTGGACGCGGTGGTAATGGTGGAAGTGGCGGTAGCGGAGATTTAGGAGGAGCAGGTGGAAATGGGGGTGCCGGTGGACTCGGGGCGCCTGGTGGCGTTGGTGGGCAAGGCGGCGCAGGTGTCGTGCAAGGGGGACGGGGTGGAGGCGGTGGACTTGGAGGTGGCGAAGGCGGAATGGGGGGAAGCGGAGGGGAAGCCACTGGGCCTGGAGGGATTGGCGGTAACGGAGGAGAGGGTGGCGCTGGTGGGGGTGTGGATATTGAGGGGCTGGGATTCGGAGTTGGTAATGGCGGTGACGGAGGGGATGGTGGGAGCTCGCTGATGGGGAGGGGACAGGCTGGTGATGGTGGAGACGGTGGTGCTGGTGGTGCGTTAGGCAACGGCGGGGACGGTGGGGATGGAGGCCATGCCATGGAGACAATGAGTCAGGCCGGCGACGGTGGTGACGGTGGGAACAGTGGTGTCATCGGAGATGGGGGTGCTGGCGGCGACGGAGGTGACGCGCTACAGTCCATGAGTGCGGGTGGTGATGGCGGTGATGGAGGAGACGGGGGATTCCTTGGAGACGGTGGGCAGGGCGGGGAAGGCGGCGATGCATTCCACCAGACCAGCTCCGCCGGCGACGGGGGAGACGGAGGAGACGGCGTCGGCAGAGGCGACGGCGGCGATGGAGGACACGGCGGCCTCGGCGCGGCAGGGTTGCTCAACGGGGGGGATGGAGGCGACGGCGGCGATGGAGGGGCGCTCGGGGACGGGGGTGATGGGGGAGATGGGCATAGCGGGGGCGATGGCGGTGATGGCGGACGCAGTGGCGACGGCGGCGACGGCGGCGCCGCGCTCGGGACGGGGATGGGGGGCATGGGCGGAGATGGGGGAACGTTTGGGGATGGGGGCGATGGAGGCGATGCGTTTGGCGGCGGGCTGGGAGGTGACGGCGGAAACGGCGGGAGGGGCGGGCGCGGCGGGCGGGGGGGAAGACCGTGCGGACGAGATGGGCGGCACGGCGCGGGGGTGGTGCGCGACGTGAGACGCGCGCAAAGGGCGGTTTATTGAGACGCGCTTCGCAGCTGGCTCCAGAACTGGGTGCGGAGCGCGGCGTCGTGCTTGAAGTCGCCGAGCATGACGGAGGTGGTGACGGAGGCTTCCGGGCTGCGCACGCCGCGAATGGTGGCGCACAGGTGCGAGCCGTCGATGACGACGGCCAGCGCGGAGGGCTGCAGCACGTGGTTGAGGAACTCGGCGATCTGCGCGGTGAGGCGCTCCTGCAGCTGCAGCCGCCTGGCGAACATCTCGACGATGCGCGGCACCTTGCTGAGCCCGATGACGCGCCCCGCCGGCACGTACGCCACATGCACGCGGCCGGAGAAGGTGAGTAAATGGTGCTCGCACATGGAGAAGAAGCGCAGGTTGCGCAGCAGCACCAGGTCGTTGGCCGCCTCCTCGAACAGCGCGCCGTTGAGCAGCTTGGCGGCGTCCGTGCGGTAGCCCGACAGCAGCTCGGAGAACATGTCGGCCACGCGGCGCGGCGTGCTCCGCAGCCCGGGGCGCGCCGGGTCCTCGCCTACCGAGCGCAGTAGCGAGTGCACCGCGGCGGCCGCCGACGCCGTGTCCACCGGCTGCGCCTGCGACTTGGACACGCTGAGCAGCGCCGACACGGCGGTCGAAGGCGGCGCGCGCTCGTCGTCGCTGTCGGCGTCGGCGTCGGCGTCGGCGTCGGCGTCGGCGTCGTCGGCGCGCGGCCGCTTTCTGGGCGGCGGGTGGCCGTTTTGGCGCGGCGTGACGGCGGCGTCCTGCTCGCGGAAGTGGTCCATTGGGGGGGAGGAGGCGGCGGCGGTGCGCAGGTGCCGGACGCGGCCGGAACACGGCGGCGGAGGGGCGGAGAGAAATGCGCAGGCGGAGGCGGAGGCGAGGGGCGCGGGGCGGATCGTCGTGGAGCACTTCTGCGCGTGTGGCACGCGGCCGCCAGAAGCGCAGCGCGCCCGCCGTGTGCAATCCACACACAATGGCGTCACTGGCGCGCCGCGCGCTCTGCGCCCGACACGTGGCGGAGGCGGCGCGTGGTTTGCCGAGCGCGCCGCTTCAAAATGCACGCGATTTGCAGCCGCCCGGGACGGAAGCGTGGCCGAGTGGTCTAAGGCGCTAGTTTAAGGCACTAGTCCTCCGGGGCGTGAGTTCGAATCTCACCGCTTTCAAACCTCCGCTGTCTTTTTGGTTGTCTTACACTTCTTCCCCCCAGGATCAGGCTCAATTCTCGACGCCCCACCTGCTCTGCATTCAGGTCGAAACGCTGTTCTTCACAAGCCAAAGCACTTTCAAGGGTACGAGCGCTAGCCCACCCAGGACTCAGCGTGCCCCGTTGCCCCGTTGCTGCTCGCGAGCAAGGGTACGTCACGTATTCACGTCCTGCAAACGTACACGAGTACGTGTACCTGCTCATGCTAAAGCCTTGCTACCGCTCTCACTCACCTTTTCATTGCTCACCACCATGTGTGCGGTCTGAAGCTTCCTTCTCAGCACTCACAACCCTCACACATAACTCTTACTTATCTTCTTCTTCTTTACTGTGGACAACAACTTCTAATTCCTAAGTTGTAGTAAAACTTTCTACAGAAAGTTTTCTCTCTTTAAGAAGGCCAACATTCTGTGCGGAAATTGTCTAATCATCTCTGGAAGACTAAGATTTTGCCTTTCGGCCATTGAAGGTAGTGTTTCTCGGCGTGAGGCGTTTGTCAGCGGGCAGCGTAGGACGACATGTTCCGCGTCTCTTTTGACATTTGTGCCACACACGCACCGTTCGATCCGTCCGTTAAGGTAGGAAGCTACTGGATGTAAAACTCTTACTTATACTTTATCGCCAATTGTCGCAACCGCGACCGTTATAACCTCAGCAATGTACATGTCCCCCATCGTTCACAAGTGTTTCAAACGCAATGTACAAATGGAACATGTAAATCTTTTACGCCATGCTTGTTATTCACAAAAGTTATGGCCTTTCGTAATATCGATATAAGTTTGGATACGATCAACTACAAAATAGAGCTACCACCGACCCGTACAACAACTGCTTCTCATCTCATCAATCTAATGCCCAAGGGTGCAAAAAATGGCCGAGCCAACTTAACACCTATTCGTGAACACCTGCGTACCGTAGAACTTGTTACCATCACCGTAAATACCAACACCACCACACACATGTCCATCTCTCTTCATGTTAGCATCATGTCCAGGGCTGTTCTTCCACTGCGTGAAGAATCCACCCGCAATGTCATCCCATCTGTTCGATCCCCTGTTGTACGCAATGTTCTCCCAATACGGAAGATCGCTATGTTCAAAGTAGTTTCTCTCGAACATATCCTTGCTATGCGCAGCTGCTTCGGCCGCCATCTTGTCGTTCCACCTCAACTGAGAAAGACCGAGACTGGCCCTGTATCGATTCACCTCATCAAAGTTCTCCTTCGCACACGCCACACAGATTTGCTTCGCCATTGAGTCGTTCGGCGCATTGAAGAATCGGTCGACATGGTCGACGGCGCCATGGTGGTCGGTGCCATAGTAGCGGCAGTGGTTGTGGGTGCCATAGTTGTTGGGGCCATGGTTGTCGGGGGTCTGGTCGTAGTGGTGCGCCGCCTCGACATAGTGGTCCGTGGCATGGTTGTGGTTGGTGCCACTGTGGTCTCTTCCTCAACGGTGGCCGGTGCGGGAGTGATCACCATATCCTCATCTTCAGCCTCTGCGGATTCCTCCGGAGCTCTACCAATAACGAGCTTTGCGTCCCTGCTTCGCATTGGATTGGACGTAAAGTACGCATACGGATAGATTGTAGTGCCTCCCATGGTACGGCATGGAAATGCTACTGCAGAGGCAGCGAGCGCAAAGGAAAGAAGAATCTTGAAGATGGCCATGGTTCACAAGAAAATAGAAACACGGGCTAGGGCGCTCGAGAACGGAGGTGTGGAAAGCTAGAAAAGTTGCTCTGGAGAAGCCTGAGGTTTTTTGTGCTGTGATGAAGAGAGTTCGACGAGAGGACACGAGAGAGGAGCATTCCTCGCTAATATAGAAAAGTTGACCTGTGAGACAGATGCACCGGTACCCAACTTGACTGCGAATGAAACAACATACAACGCCATGGAAGTACATAAATAGGCGGAGCTGCTACGAGGGATAGGAGAATCGCCATTTAGGATATGGGGAACATTGACCGCAAAAAGCGTGGCAACCGTACAATAAAAGAAACAGAAGATTCCATGTAAATGAGGTATGAAAGAGATGAATTGACATAAAGTTATGAGGAATGGTCGTGCTCTACAATCACGAGCCTCGACGTGGGCAAACGCTCCATGAACGACTATGATGCGTGGCGATTGAACACAGCTTGACGGCTTGACGGTGGAGGGTTGATCGTAACTGACCTCAGTTGGTGAGCAACCCGCACCGCGAGCGTGCTAACGAGCGAACGTGGCGAATTGACAAAGCGGGTTTACCGTGAAGCGCATTTATGAGGTCGACACGTCGCACAACGCGTTCGAAGTTTCAATTCGTGATTAAATTTGCATTTGCGTCCATTTGAGGTAGTATTGAATTGAGCGGGGATGAAAGATTTGCTGAGTGCTATTTCAAGAGCTGCGTGGACTGTGATCGGTTTCGGAAAGTCACACGTCAGAGGCACAAGTGCCGGGCGATGTGTCCCTGAAAGAATTGATGAGCGTGGCGGAAGAGAGCGGTTTTCTGTTTTGTACGTCTTAGGGTTCATGCCACTCTGACCGATGCGTTCCCTTCTTTACGTGTGGTTTGCTGATGATGTGCGTCAGAGGTGTTCATTTAAAATGCGAGGAATGAGTCGTATCTGGGATACAGCGGGCATCCTAAGGATAGCATCTTCTCGATACCGATAGATCTAGATGACGATATTGTAGCTTACCATGGGTATCTAGTGGCCTCCTTTTTCTAATAGAAAGGAGTAGCGTAGCAAAAGGAGCCTCTTCACATCACTGAATTAACTATGAGGCCCTGATCACGGCGGGCTTTTGAAGGGGTCAAATTCATTTCAAATCAGTTCTGGTAAGCCACCATGTGTGAAGCGTGCGAATCCAATAAACCGCTTACTCTTTTGCAACACGAGTTTCCACGCAGTGCAGCATAGCTAAAGTTAGTCGCATCAACTCGTTGAAGGGGAAAACATCACGAGTACAAACGTCTGGATGGAGCTCTCCATTAACCCGCACGAAACTTGAAACATCCAAAACATTCATTGAATTTATGATGTAGAAGAATCTTTCATCTGCCTTATTCTGTGCAAAGAAACGGGTGAAACCGATTTCCAAAAATTGAGCGTTGCACCACGATGCAGGGCTGTTCGCCTCAATAGCAGGCGCGAACGCATCGCGTCGTCGATTTAGCGCTTCAAGCTTAATCAAGATCCTCTTCTGCTTCTGTCATGGTCAGCGCGGGACCCAAATTCCGAGAAGAGTAGAGTATGACCTTGTAATATCAAGTCATAATAATAATAATATTATTATTATTATGATATTTCTCATGGAGGGGATTTCCGCTTGCACACCGCGACCTAGACCGACTTGCACTGATAGTCCAGATCTACACCTTTGATAAATGGCAGCTCGCTAGTCTGAAAAGGAGTGCACCAAAATGAATTGGATCACTCGATGTGATACAATCGAACTTGCCTTTCAAATTTTAATTCTTTTTAAAATTAAAGAGTGCGTAATCACTGTCAAGCTGACTGTCAACTGTTTTCTAGGAGAATTCACTGTCTGGTCAAGGTCATGACCGCGTCTGCGCAAGGGCCCTTACCACGTGAGACTTGCCCAGTTCGCCGCATTTCTTTGCCGAATAAAGGTTTAAACAGAGTACTACTAACTGATCAAGAAGGTTAGCCAGCTCGTTCATGATTTTAGCGTTGTACGAAGGTAGCACAAAGCCCATGTGGCCTGCATGCATGCAGCGTGGAGCGCTTTTGAATTTGTTCCACGCATATTGCCTGCGTAGCTAGTTGTGATGCGGTACCAAAGCGGAGCAGTTCTCCGCATGAAGGCCTCTTCCACGTCTCACGCATTGGCCGAGATATCGCACCTATTGCACCTTCCACCTGGGAGTCCGCCTTGGTCCCGGACAGAAACCTGAACTGCGGAGAAAGTTGAAAGTCAACAGTAGATTGCTAGTGCTTTACACCATTGTCTACGATCAAGTTTCTAGACGCCAACTAGCAGATTGCACAAACCGCGATCGTAAACAACATCAGCTACGTTCAGTACCAAAAACCAAGCCATCTTCTTAGATCTGGTCACCTCCATCACCACCTTCGCCACCAACTCCACCAACACCGAATTCGCCGCTGAGAACACCAGCACCACCATCTCCACCAGCTCCACCCTCGAATCCGATGCCACCGTCGCCACCATCTCCACCTTGGCCGCCGAATCCGAAGTCGCCGAAGAGACCACCGGCACCACCGGCACCACCGTCGCCGCCAAGGCCAAAGAAGGCACCACCACCATTTCCACCCTCTCCTCCGATGCCGCCGACACCGACGTCACCTTCGAGGAGACCGCGACCGCCATTTCCTCCGTTGCCACCGCTGCCAATACCGAAGATCAAACCTCCCTCACCACCATCGCCACCACGTCCACCAACGCCACCATATCCGAAGTCACCGTAGAGAGCGCCGTCACCACCTGCACCTCCTGCGCCACCATCACCGATGAAGAGTGAGTCACCTCCTCGGCCACCTTCACCACCAAATCCACCGAATGCGAAGTCGCCAACAATGGTACCAGTTCCACCATTACCACCAGCTCCGCCGTCTCCAATTCCTAGTCCTCCATCACCACCATCTCCTCCAATACCACCAGTTCCTCCGGTTCCAATGTTGACACCATCTCCTCCATTTCCTCCGGCTCCTGCTTGTCGGACTGAAGGAACGACTGCAGCGTTAGCGGCGTAAATGCAAAGCGCGAGAGCCAATGTGAACTTCATGGTTAAGGTGGTGTGAGATTGCAAAGCGATCGAATATGCGACGGAAATAAACTGCAAGGAGCGAAGTTGAATCAGATGTTGTGATGTTCAGGCGTGTGTCGGTGGAGGTGTCCAAGGAGTCGACGGCGGCCTTTTAAAGCGATTCAAACCCCAAAAGGAGGAACACTCGACATGAGAAGTTTGGATAAGCGCAGCAACGCAGAAGACTTTGACGCTTGCACGGTGCTCGTTGCCAAATTCACGGCACTGACGAAGGAATGCGCGCTTAGTGGACGTTTTTGAGATTCACTGCTAGTAGCCCATCCCAACGATAACGCTAAGGTACATGTAACATGATAATGTGACACATCTCGGTAACAGTGTATCTGAGTTAGCATGGATGGAGGATCACCCGGGTCAGATGGAGCGTGAGCTGTAGATATGCTGTGGAAGGAACGAAGAACTTTCATACACAACAAGGATTTGAGTTTGTCGCTCAGCCAACGGCAATCAAATAGGGAACTCATGATGGAGTTTTGTTTGAATGATTTGTCTCACAGGAGAGCAAAAGTTGTGCCGCGATCAACAACGTTCATTGATGGCGTATATGTAGAACGCTGCGGTCACTGTCATTGTTGGAGTCCAGCAGGGTTCGATCTCAACAACGAGCTCAGTGAGCTCTAGTAGCAACTACTTCTAGTACAAGCGCGCGCGTACCGCAATAGCAAAAAAGAGCCAGTTTAGAATAGGAGTTAACGTTTACAATAAACTTAGCTTTGCTAAGAATGCAAAGAGACGCATCTACCAAAAGTTTCCGACCTATCTTTATTGTAGAAGACATAGACTCCAAAGCCACTCCGTGCGTTTACACAACAATCTAGATTTGCATTCGCACATTGCTTTGCATTACTTTGTGATTGCAAACTCTGGTTTGCAATATGTCTGTGTCTACTCGTTTATACAGTGCCGCTAAGTATGATCGCCTCAAGCGTTCGTTTTTAGTTGTTGAACCAACTACTAAAGTCGGCCGTCTCCTCGCCAACACTTCTGGCTACAATTTGTCATTGTATCCAGTTGTAAACGATAATAGATCTGCAACCAAACTCACGCCTGTGCGTAAAGAAAAAGTAGATTCTACCCTTAATAGATTCCTCTCATCCACTACATTTACGCTGACTCCCGACTTCTTCAATGGTCCGCTGTTTGCAATCTAGCTGACTCTTGGCGTTGCCGCTCTCTACAATCTATATAAAGTTCCAGCTGGCATCATATCCTTCCTTCACTTGGAATCTTGTGAAACTTTTAACCGTTTCCTCATCACTCATATTTGGTTCCTCCATTCCATTGATGCGTCATTTGACACGATGGAGAATGGTGTATATCTCTGCCGCCATTGTCGTCCCGCTTCTTGCCTTGATAAGACTACCCCGCGCGTTGGAAACAATCAAAGTTCTGCCGGAAACCTTACGGACATCTTGCCTGTTTTGGTGTTCCATTTTGATGCTGTTTAGCAGCGCCCTTTGATCTCTGCTCTTCAGAAACAAAGTATGCACGCTGAGACAGGTGAACATAATTTACCACGTTCGAAAAATGAGCCAAATGCCGTGCCAGACATGCCTCTTAACCCTTGTCGGGCGGACATGGAATAGGTCAATTTTAGCCTTTTTCGCGCGTGCGCATCTCCATTTTTTTTCAATCTTTCTTTGTCATTTTCTGCACGCAGCTAGATCCTGCTTTCTTCTTTCTGTTGCACTACGTTTGATGTTGCTAAACACTTCTATGCTTCAAGAGATATCTTCATCGCGAGTGATGGCTCCAAAGCATCTTCGAATCCGTACATGGAAGAGATTTTGGACCTCTTCCATGTACGGAAATTACAAAGAAACAATCAGAAATCAATCTTTTGTCAGTGCGTTGCATTGCTGGTAGAACTCTCGCAACAGCAGTGCCGTGTTCGTGAGCCTGAGGTGATTCCAGCAATGTTAGAGGCGCCGAATACCTCAATTTTCGATTGTTTTTTGTAACGTTCATACATGGATAAGGTCAAAACACCTCTTCCATGTACCTTTTCAAAAAAAACCGGTACGTGAAAGAGATCTCGATACCCGAAAAGAGTTAAGTGAAACCGCACGTCATGGCTCTACCGGCAAAGACGCTCTTAGGGCGAACTTCGTATGTTAGCACTTTAACGAAAACCGCTAAAGCAAAGGTTGTCGCATTTTAGCGAACTCACGCTCTGCGACTACGATCTATGCTTGCCAACATCGCTTGTTAGCCACCAAAAAGGATGAGTACTTTTTCAACGTTTTAGATGGTCCCGCACACACGTTCTTTTTCCAGAAAGTCTGTAATGATATGACCTTTGCCGATTTGCCCACCATGACAAAGGTAGAGTACAACAGCGACGCCACTCAATTTTAAGTCTACACAATTCTAAACATTCGACTAAATGAGAAAGTCATGTTATAAAACTAACTTCCCTTGCATTTTAAAGTTCTAACAAAATGAGTTAGCGTTATAAAAGAAAGTTCTTTGCAATGTCCTCCACACTTTAGGTTCAAACACAATAGAATCCGCTATTTTTGTGAGGTTTTTAAGTTTGTACTTGAACACCCGCTTTTCAATGACCAAGGACACTCAAACGTTCTTCTCTTGCGCAACCATTACCACCAACATTCGAACAGATTTGGCATCGCAACGAATGCTATCAGTGCTATGCTCCGTTGCTTCTTGATCACAGCTATATGTAGAACAAAACGTGGTCGCTCGGTATACGGGGATAGTTTTCATAAACCCCTGGTAAGAATGATTCCGGGTACTCGGAAGGTATGAGTATTGGCCCACGGATGGGATACTTTTGGCAGTATTGAGGTATGGCACCCTGATGGGTTGGCCATGACGTGGCGCAGATGAGTGTTGGTCGCGTGTACGCGTGTGTAGAAATGGGTGTGTTCACACATGTTTTGTTATGATTGTTGGATATTTTATTGGCCGCTGCCTCGGGTTGTCACGTGCACCACGTGTATGGACCTGCTAAGGTGTGCGTTAGATTATTTAATTTAGTTTAACTAATTTATCGGTTACGATATAAACGGTGACCTCCCGGTCACCTCCTCCTTCAGTAAAGGGTAACCGAGTTCGGCTCTGAACTAGTTCGCCATCGCGAAGTGTACAACTCCTGCCGGAGGGTTACCGCGTACGGTACGAGTTAGCTTCATCCCTCGGGATCACTCAGGCAATACTGACCATTGTAGCCTTCCCTTCGGGCTTATTTATTCCGTGTCTTCGGACTTTCTGTTTCTCTTACTGTGCAGTTGTACTGCTTTCACCACAATTGGTAGCGTTTCCGTCTCTGTACAGAGTTACTGCCGCGTGGGCTTAATACAAAACCCCCGTCTCCCGTCGCCGGGTCTGTTGCCGCTTGTCGCACGCCCCGCCGAGGGTTCCTCCTTTGGTTTTCCCTTCCTTTTCCCCCTTTTAACTAGGGCTTACACCGCTCTACGGTACCTTTCCTTCCGACCATTCCGTCACTTCTCGCCGGATTCCTGGATCAGGCCCGTTCACCCCTCAACCTCCGTAGGTATATCCCGTACTGCGGGCGGTCTAACACCTGCACTATCCGTGTTCGGAGGGCTCACCACTGAGTTCATTTCGTCTAGAGGTCAAGGACTCGAACGCCTTGAGAGAGGATCCCATCGCTGGGGTTTTGCTCTACAAGTGGTCTCCCGACCTAGAACGGGTTGGATTCCTTCTTTTGTTCTCGTTCTTGTCGAGGAGTCTCACGATTAGTGATCAATTGGTTTTTGGGAAGCTACTGTGAAACAGTGGACTCTCTAGAGTGTTTTATTTGTTGTTCGTTACTTACTCTTTGGAGTATCGAGACCTCTCGTTGTTGGTTTGATCTTACCGCTGTTCGGTACACCGTGGCCCGGTAAGGCGCCACCTGCGACGAACCCTCGAAACGCTGTGGCCAGAGATGCTGGTGTGCCTCCGCCTAGGCCTCCGCGTTTTCGCCCCTCTGTACCTGCAAAGTCGCCTGACAATGAACAGGTCCCGGAACCCCGGTGAGCTTCGTCTGTCACGTCAGGTGCGATGGTCGCTTCTACGGCAGGAGCTCCGCCCGTTACGGGTACTCCGGCCACGGAGAGAGCAGACAATGTGGTTGAAACCCCTGGATACTCGTACCTCGAGGCTCAACTGCGTGTCAGTCAGCTCACGCAAAACTCGTTGTTCGAGGATCTGCAGTATATCAGACGGAAGCTTGACCAAGCTGAAATAGGAGATCCGACCAATGACATTCGTGTCTTACGTCAAGACGTGAATTCTATTTTGGAAAGTCTAGGTGCACCAGGCGCATTTGTTCAAGCTTACCATTCCTCTATTCAGGAGCATCGAGCTGAAATCGATCGCCTAACCACTCGGTTGTCTACTCTCGAAGAGATCATCCGGATGGATAACGCATCTGATGCGAAGAATGCTAAGGAAGAAGCCTCTAAGCGCTCGTCACGCCAGTCTCCGTATCACGGAAATCGACGATCCAAAAAGGAACTCCGTTACGACTCGGATTCGTCTAGTTCCAATTCTAGCGTTCGCTCTGCGAAATCTACTTCATCCAGTTCTTCGGACAGTGAGGAAGACCGAGAACGGTATGGGAGTAGATCCCGCGGGACGAAGTCGAAGGCGACATATGCCACTCAAGGAGTGATTCGCTCTCGCGAGAAAGGTAGACGTCATCTTGGACTCAAGGAGTTGAAACGAACGAATCTCCTCTACAGGAAGCTGTTATCGTATCGTTATTACCGATTGGGCGATTCATCGTCAAGTCGCACCTCGCGAAGCACCGGTAAGGTGAAGGACCACATCAGAAGACTGAATATCGTCTTTACGAAGAAATTCGATGGCGAAGATCCAATTCTGGTACTGGACTTCCTGGCCCGCTTTGTGCAGGAAGCCGACATTCTCGGTATTAACTAGGCGCAAACGTTTCTCGCTTTACCCTATTTTCTGTCAGGGATGGCGAAGATCAGTTTAACTCGGTCCGAGGGTCGTCCCGTGCATCTGAGGGAGGTTTCAGTTGTTGGCCGGAAGCGGTCCAATACCTCCTGAGGTTCTGTGCAACAGAAAGCGCGATTCACAACGCGACGCTCGCTCTGCGAGATACTAAACAGAAGACTGAAGAGACCGAAACGGTTTACTCAACTCGGTTGAACAAAGCGTTTCATCGCTGTGGAAATGTGTACTCCGCTCAGAAGAGATGCACGATGTTCGTGGATGGGTTGGACCCTTCTATCAAGGCTTTGGTGACGCGATATCGCGAAGAGAAACGTAGGATTACGTATCTGGAATTGGTCCAGTATGCCCAGGCTGAAGGCGAAGTCCTTCGTGCTCGGCGCCCGCCGAAACCCCGTCGCTCAAGGGCGTTGCTCGTCAACGAGTCATCTCCATCTCTTTCGTTGGAACGTGGAAACTCCGTGAACCCGGATCTGGATAACGTCCACTTCGTTGGAAGTGCTTCCGATTCGTACCGGTCTTCTGACATTCCGTCGTCGTCGACTGCGACATCGGAAGGTGACCCCGCACTTTCTATGGGAAGAACACGGGTACAGGCAGCTTCACTCGCTTACGCGACCAACGGCAGCCGTTTCTCACGCCCAGGATGGGTGAATGCGCAACCGCAACGACGGCCAGATGGTAATCGATCTTTCGATACGTCGGTGACGACCATCTGTCATATTTGTTACCGACCCGGTCATATTGCACCTGTGTGCATGTTGCCCGCTCGGGAGTTACCGAAAAGTATCGGGTGGTATGAGTCCTTGTCACCAGCTGATCGTGCTCGTGTTCCGAGTAAGAATTATGAAGAGCAAAGGGCCAAGTTTGGCAATCCTGTTACAGGACAGAACGTTCGAACTGAGCAACCTCGGAACCAGGCTGAACAGGTAACTGTGACCAACCCCGAACCCGGGAATTTTGTTTCCCACTCTGAGCAGAGTTTGCCGTCGCCGGCCAACCCCGCCCAGAAAAACTAAACTTGGGAGTTCCCCCTGCGAGAGGGGCGTCTCCTGAGCCGAAGTCGGAGACGCCCGAGGCGCCGCCGCTTCGCTCCCAGGTCACTTTCCTTGAAAGGAAGATCCTTACGAGGAAGATGGCTCAATCTGACGTGGACTCAGAACTTCTAACGGTTCTCCGTCGTCCGTGGGTACGGTCCCAAAATTTCTGTAACCCGGATAGAGTCCTTGTGATGACCAAGAGGAATTATAAGGTTTACGCCGACCTCGGCTTATCACACCAGTTTTATGGTTCGTCAACTGTTTGTGTTAGACACGGACGCTGCGCCCAATCTCATTCACTCTTCGTTAGTGCCCCCGGCACTTCAGGAACTCGTTCGCTGTGGCCCAGGCTTGGATATCGCTGACGCGAACAATAACCCGTTGCGAACGGTTGGTTACTTAACTCTCACAGTGAGACTTGGCACCTACGTGGTGAAACTTGAACTTGTTGTCTGCGATTCACTCGCTGCACCGGTTATCCTCGGTTGTGATTTTTGCGACTGCTTTGTCGAAGCGATACGCCCAAGGGCGAAAACCGTGGAAATGGAAGACGGTACAACCATTCCGATTGTTCGGAAGCCGTTGAGGCGCGCAATCCGGAAGCGTGTCCCATTACCTGTGGCTCAGGATGTTCCAGACGTGGATCCGAAATCAACAAAGCTTCGCAAAGCGAGATCCGTTTCAATCCCCCCGGAATCCCAGGTGTGGATGCAGTGCGTCTCCAAACAACATGAAATTCGACTAGTTTAACCGTCTTCATCGTTATACGATCAGTGACAGCTCGCTTTAGCTAATGGTGTTGTTTCTATCGAGCCCTATCAACCTTTCCAGGTACTGGTTGCCAACTTTGGCAAAACCACTCAGTGGCTAGTCAAACACCAGGTACTGGGTTCGGTCCAGCCGCATCCGAAGGCGCTCCTACAGACGAGAATCCCAACCTCCGAGGTTCTCCGTGTGCCCGAAGCTAAAGAGGGGGAGGTGCGTCCTGGAAACTCCGTTTTGTCGGATCCCTCCAGAAATGGAAACTCCGCCGTACCGGAAGCAGTTGCTACTGAAAAGGTGAATCTAGTTAATTCGGGCCAAGAACGACCGTTCATTCCGGTTAAATCATCGCTACCCCCTGGCACAGAACAGACGAATCCTGTTGAGGAATTAGAGAAGTTGAATCTGGACCATGTCCCAGCGTCTCATCGCCAGAAGTTGCGAGACATGCTCAGAGAATTTACTCCCATCTGGGACGGTTCGCTTGGAACAATTGGAATTACGCAGCACGGTATTGATCTGCTCCCAGATACTCGCCCAATCGCGCAAGACCCGTATCGGGCAAGCCCGAAAGCGCGGGAAGAAGAAAAGTCTCAAGACAAGAAGATGTTACGTGCCGACGTAATTGAGGCAGCTCAGTCTTCATGCGCATCGCCCGTTGTACTTGTTCCGAAGTCGGATGGATCGTGGCGTTTTTGCATCGATTACAGGCGACTTAACGCCGTTAACGTCAAAGACGTGTATCCGATTCCACGGATGGATGAGTAAATTGACTCGCTGGGAAGCGCCAGAGTATTTACCGCCCTTGACACCAATTGAGGTTACTGGAAGGTTCCAATTCGAAAGGAAGATCACGACAAGACCTCGTTTGTATGTCACCAAGGACTTTTCCGTTTCAAACGGATGCCCTTCGGGCTAACGAATGCTCCCGCTACGTTTCAGCGCGCGATTGACATTCTGTTGGCCAGATTCAAGTGGAAGACTTGTCTTGTGTACTTGGACGACATTATCGTATTTTCTAACAGTATGGATGAACATATGTCCCATGTGAGGGAAGTGATGCAGGCTTTGCGTGACGAGGTGTTACCTTGAAGCTCAAGAAATGCGAATTCTTTACCGACTCGGTGAAATACCTGGGCCACATTATCGGCCAAGGGAAACTCTCGGTCGACGAGGTAACGGTGAAGTCGCTGAAGGAAGCGAAACATCCGAAAACTCAAACGGAACTCCGATCATTTCTCGGTTTGTGTAATGTCTACCGGCGGTTTGTCCCGAATTTCGCTGATACTGCAGCTCCTCTCAACTCTCTCCTCAGGAAAGGACAGCCAGTTAAACTGGAACCATTCGGCGATGCGGAAGCATCCGCCTTTTAGTCGTTAATCGACGCTGTTACGTCTCCGCCGACTTTGGCGTTGCCCACTCCAGGGCTTCCATATGAAGTTGATACTGATTCCAGTGACCACCAAGTGGGGTGTGCATTGCTTCAAGTCTCGAAGGAAGGCGAGCGACGTCCAGTTAGATACTGGTCTCGTTCATTGAACGTGCATGAGCGTAATTACTCAATCTCTGAGAAAGAGTGTCTCGTCGTCGTTTGGGCGCTGTCTACCTTAAGACCCTATCTCATGGGAACCCATTTTCAGGTATATACCGATCATTTGGCTCTCCGCTGGCTTATAGAGATCTCCGAGCCGTCGGGTCGCCTTTTGCGTTGGCGTCTCCGCTTATCGGAATTCGACTTCGATGTCCGGTACAAACGGGGCACCCTGAATATGCAGGCTGATGCGCTTTCCCGCTTAGGAACGTCTGGTGAAGCAAAACCTGTGGACGACGACGACATACCATGTTTCTTGGTGGAAGACTGGGAGGAAGACTCCGAAATTACGGATGACGTCTGTGACGATATTCTCGCCGCAGAAACGGTCGAGCCACCGCCTGGCTCATTTGAACCCATTACGGCTGAAAATTTAATACGTGAACAACACGGGGATCCTTTCTGTACTCAGATAAGGGCCCGACTCAAGGGGGGATTCAAGATACCCTTTCTAACCAACGATCAGGGATTCCTTGTTAGGATTGTTAGGCCATGCCCTCAAATTGTGGTTCCGCACTCCCTACAATGAAGGGTTCTCCATATATCCCACTATGCAAAGATTGGGGGACACCCTGGTGGCAGGAAGTTGTATCTAACTCTTCGAAGAGACTTTTATTGGCCAGCTATGGCATTCGACTGCTACGCAGTATGCCGTTCATGCACGGAATGCGCCAAGAACAACGTCAAACTCCGACGAAATTCTAAGTCGATGACGCTGTTCCCAGCCCGGGCTCCTTTAGAGTTCGTCGCTATCGACATTCTGGGCGAATGAATTCGAACCGCACGCGGTCACAGGTATCTCCTGGTTATCACGGACAGGTTTTCGAAGTTAATGCGAACGGTTCCGTTGAAGCGGATCACTGCAGCAGCAGTCGCAAAAGCATTTGTGACGCATTGGGTCTTCACTTACCAGCTACCCGTTAATCTGCTTTCAGACAATGGCTCCCAGTTTGTGTCAAAGTTCTTTATGTACGTATGCCGTATCTTGGATGTCAAGAATTTGTTTACAACAACCTATCATTCCCAGTGTAATCGGCAGGTAGAACGATTTAATCGTACAATGCTTAACACATTACGATCCTATGTTGCGGATCACCCAAAGGATTGGGACTTGTACACCGATGCTATTACGTACGCGTATAACACCCAGGTGCATCGGGTAACGAAGCTTTCGCCGTTTGAACTCCTTCTTTCGAGGATACCGCCACCGGTAGCAATCGAAGCACAACCGACGCTAGAGTTTTTACGGTCACCACGGATTTACAAGGACACCTAGAAAAATTGGTTAACCAAGATAGTACCGGTAGCCCGGAAGGTCATGGAAAAGGCACAGCTTACGTACAAGAGTAATTTCGATCGCCGAATTTGCGGTACACTAGTGGTGGTAGAGCCCAACAGCTTTGTCTTCCTTCGGAAGGAGTATTATAATCCTGACAAGGAAAAGAGACATAAGCTCTCCCCCATCGCTGATGGACCATATCGCGTCATTTCCGTCAATCTGGATACCGTCGTACTCGACATTGATGGACGTCATGAACGAATCTCGCGTGACCGCGTTGTGCCCGCCCCGACGCCACCCACCGCAACCGGGCCCACCTCAACCAATACCCAATCAGGGGATCCTCAACAGGAGGCAGAACCGCCAACAGCCGCTACACTACCGTCGCGCCAGGCGATTCTTCCGCACCCGGATTGAGGATTAATTGATCTACCTACAGTAGGTACTTCTGACCACAGAACTGAACTTCCTACTACTTAGACGAATTTCAACGACTCTGCACGAGTATTTACAAGAGTAACCCTCCCCCCTTCACACCCCATCTCCTGATGGAGCCCGTGGCGCCACCTAAGGAGGGGGAGGATACCGCAGCTGCTGCAAATGGCTTTGACGCTCCGGTGTCGCCCGGTTCTCTAACCATGGGAATTGTGATCCACACTGACAATCCAGTCGCTCCCGTGGGAGAATCTAATAGCAGCGTTGCCTTGTCACACCCTAACTGTAAGGACTGCGCCGTATCGGTCTCCGTTACAACGGAACGTGCCCGCGAGGTGCGCGACGCTGCCGCAGAAGCAGCTACCCACTCTGGGACCCCTAACCGCTTGAACTCGCGTATTCGCGCTGAGAAGCACAGCCGAACTGTGAAAACGGTTTCCGCTGATCCGGACCAGCCGCTGCAGGCGGGAGAATAGCATTGCAACCCCGAAACGGGAAGCCTCGTGAACGAGTTGTGCTGAGTATTACCACTCAGTATGGATTCCCTTGTGGGACTTTTAACGCTTTCTTGGAAACCGACACTCTACAGTGTGAACCACATCGCGTGTGGAGACTTGGAACTCCGCCACCACTGCAAGAAGTGCAATCTCCGTGACACGGGGCCACAGAACCAGGCGCGTGCCACGCGACGCACGTTACAACGTGAAAAGCCCTAATGAGCGGTCGGCGACCTTTCGCGAACGGATGGCCGAGCACGGCACGCGCACGATTGTCGTGGTGGCCAATCTGTGGCGTAGAGCCAATCAGAGCTGTTGGCACAAGCCACGTGGACCGGGTGAACCGCCGCCCTGTCAAGGGAGCCCGTACGCACCTCCGTCACCGAAACGGTTATTCCCGTGAAGGCCGAGAGATTCGTCAACCGGAATTACTACCGTTTGTCGCTCTCTCGAGTCTCGTCGAATAACGTGATACCGTTGGACTCGACTGATCGAGAGCTTTGCAACTATCTCTCTGGCTCGAGGACAGGACGCGTAGAACGCGAGTTACAGTACGGCCGCCACATCATAATGCGTCGAGAACCGCCGAAGTAAGCCCGTCTCCAACGCTTGGAAAGCTTCACCTGCGTGACTTGATGCAGCTACAGAACCTCTTCAGGTGAAACTGCGTCAGCAGGAGTGGCCCATACGCCATGAGGGCCCTCGAACGGGAAGAGTTCCCACAAGAATTCGTTATCGAACGTATCTTGAGTCACGTCGTCAACCCCGATGGGGAGACTGAATACCAAGTCCGTTGGTACGGATACTCCCCTGAGGAGGATACTTTCGAGCCGATCGAACATCTGCCTCGATTGAAGGTTCTCGCCTACTACCGGCGCAAGCGCTTACCACCACCTCCAAACTTGGACGCAGCCCAGGTAGGGTGACAGTACTACTGTGCCGTGAGGTGAACCGACGGGCCCACTTGTGGGAGAATTATTGATGGTACTACCAAGAAGTTTGGGTTGTTCCTACGGAAGGAAGTATTGAAGGGATGAAAGAAGAAAGATGATTTCCGTCTAACGGACGCCAATTTATTGGAAAGAATCGAACTACCGTCTAACGGTCCATGTGAATATGTCGTGAAGCTCCACGCGTAATGGAGAATCGTATTGGAACGATGGTGCGCCAAAGGCATTAAACCGTAATCCGGGTATGAAGGAACTGATATCGAAGTCGATTTTATTCTAAGGAGAAGTTACCGCTAGCTATAGCGTAGTGCGTTGCTCGCAGAGCCTACCACAGCTCATCATGGAGGGAACCCACCGTTGGGATCACTGCCATCCTGTCGAAGGACCAGCACCTCCAGGGTTGGACGGCCCCGCTTGGGGAGGCTGACTCGCGAAAGCCTGCGCGCCCAATGCCAACAGCTGGCCGAGGTCGTGCATATCCGGTGGAACCGGCACCACAAGTCCGAGCAGCTGGTTGCGCATCGCTATCACGCGAGGGTCAATATTTCCCTGCGAAGAGCCCACGCCCCAACCGATAAAAGCAACTGGCGCAGCCGCCCCTCCGGCCACCGGAACTCCTGCAGAAGCCGCCGACGGGCCTCGCGTTGCCGGGTCTTTCACAGTATCATCCACCATTGGATCGTCCTCCTCTGCTATGGAGTAATAGTTGTCGGAAAACATGAACCCAATAGAGTGATCGCTCGGAACCACTCGAGGAAGTCCGCGTAGGACGAAAGCCCGCTCCTTCGGGACGGTAACTCCCTCCCACACGGTAACTCCCTCCCAGGGATCGTAATACACGAAATCATCGGCACCCGGATGTCTTCGCCCTGGCGAACGGTCGTAGTGGGAACGAGTGCCTCTGTGGACGGTTTCCGCCGGAACGGTACTCCAATCAATGGAATCGATGAGATCGATAAGGCTGATGACCTCGCTGACGTTGTCGTCCCAACCGAGCGCGGTGTATAAGTCCAGTGATCTAATCACATTCCGTAACCTGGGAGGCAAATACCAAACACGGTTCTGGTCATATTCTTTCCATAGCATAAACGCGGCAACGCGAGCGGCCCATTCGGCGATGAAGAGCATCCAATACTCCCAGTGCGGATTCGCAATCATGCCTGACCCCACATAGGAGATGCACGGAGGCAATTCCGGGAAACACCCGCGTGGTACTTCATAGTGAGCCCACCACGATGGGAGTGGAACGAATCGACCCGCTAGTGCATCCGGACGCACAAGTTCAACCTCCATGTTCTGGTGTGGAATAAGATACCCGAACCGGGATCGCCATTTCCGTTCGTTTCGCAGTCGGTCGAAGAAGCTTTCTTCTTCCGAAGGGCGATGTAGATATCGGAACTCCGCTCGCAGAATAGGCCTGTTGAACAGGAAAACGTCCACTGGCATCGACTCCGGGAAGTTTTCCGCCGCTTGGAAGTCCGCGAGGTTCGCGCCATACTTGATCTCTCCGTAAGTTCGGAACCGGGAAAGGTCGAACGCGTATGACTCGGGAATCCTCTCGGGGAACGAGGCTCAGTCCCTTCGAAATTATGCCAATCGCGCCATAGCCGCGCGCGCTTTATCTAGCTTTTCGTATCCACGGCCGCGCCGTTTTCGTGACAACACGTGAGGTGCGACCGCCACGCGGTGTCAACAATCCCAGGAATCCACCATATCTCGGTGTAAGCCGCCAGGCAGCATACCGTTCTCGGTGTGCGATTCCATTAACGTACTGTTGCGAACCGCTGTCGGGTGAAACCAGGGCGTTCTGGAATAGGCCCAGCTTCCTCCGGTACTCGGATCTTGAACAAGGAGCGATTCACGCGCTATCCAGCCAACTGGAGTCGCCAGCAAGGGCACCGCCTGAGCGGAATTCTACGCCGCGACGTCAACCGGGCTCGGCGTAGTCGTGTGATGTTCACTCTGAGGCAGAGGAGCGGAGGCAAAACCGCCGAGATACCCTGTCGCAGGAGTCGCGGGACCCGAAACGTTCGGAGCCCCGGCTTGGGGATGCTGCTCGTCGCCCTGGTGAGGGTTCATCGAATCGTCGATCGCAGAGGAAACTTCAAGTACTGAATCGTCTGAGTGCAGAGAAGTTGAGTGCGCTTGCGCGTGTTTCTCGTTGTGACGAGGAACCGGAATCTCGGATATGTCCATGGTGGACCACGCTTACATACTCGCTCGCTGATGAGTCTCCGCTTGCAAACTGGATGTTTCCTGCGCTAAGGAGGGGGATATGTAAAGCAAAAGTGCTCGCCCGGTATACGGGGATGGTTTTCATAAACCCCTGGTAAGGATGATTCCGGGTACTCGGAAGGTATGAGTATTGGCCCACGGATGGGATACTTTTGGCAGTATTGAGGTATGGCACCCTGATGGGTTGGCCATGACGTGGCGCAGATGAGTGTTGGTCGCGTGTACGCGTGTGTAGGAATGGGTGTGTTCACACATGTTTTGTTATGATTGTTGGATATTTTATTGGCCGCTGCCTCGGGTTGTCACGTGCACCACGTGTATGGACCTGCTAAGGTGTGCGTTAGATTATTTAATTTAGTTTAACTAATTTATCGGTTACGATATAAACGGTGACCTCCCGGTCACCTCCTCCTTCAGTAAAGGGTAACAGAGTTCGGCTCGTAACTAGTTCGCCATCGCGAAGTGTACAACTCCAGCCGGAGGGTTACCGCGTACGGTACGAGTTAGCTTCATCCCTCGGGATCACTCAGGCAATACTGACCATTGTGGCCTTCCCTTCGGGCTTATTTATTCCGTGTCTTCGGACTTTCTGTTTCTCTTACTGTGCAGTTGTACTGCTTTCACCACAATTGGTAGCGTTTCCGTCTCTGTACAGAGTTACTGCCGCGTGGGCTTAATACAAAACCCCCGTCTCCCGTCGCCGGGTCTGTTGCCGCTTGTCGCACGCCCCGCCGAGGGTTCCTCCTTTGGTTTTCCCTTCCTTTTCCCCCTTTTAACTAGGGCTTACACCGCTCTACGGTACCTTTCCTTCCGACCATTCCGTCACTTCTCGCCGGATTCCTGGATCAGGCCCGTTCACCCCTCAACCTCCGTAGGTATATCCCGTACTGCGGGCGGTCTTACACCTGCACTATCCGTGTTCGGAGGGCTCACCACTGAGTTCACCTCATCTAGAGGTCAAGGACTCGAACGCCTTGAGAGATGATCACATCGCTGGGGTTTTGCTCTACAGTGCAAACCGGGTTCTAATCGGGATCACATACGCCAGCGTATTAAAAGCGGGGTATCGACAGTACACATTGTTTCTGATCTCTTTCTGGCAATGGAAAGAGAGATGGCACAACCCCCCGACGCCTCTGACCCAGGCGCTAGCGATGATGTCAACGAAGAAGAAGTTCGTCTGTTCGACGAGCTCACTACCCAGAAAAGGCAGGTACCCAATTCACACATCAAGGCGGTTGACCAAGAATGGTTTACTAACCACCTACCGGCCTCCATGACTAAAATTGATGACAATTACTTTGATCCCAACCGTAAGCATTTTTGCTAGGGAGCCGCGGTATCAATCCTCTACTTCGTCGCACTGCCCACTGGATAGCTTCGCATCGAAGCTCTCTCTCGAGGCCCAAACCAACAAACCTCATTGTCGAAATCAATTTGACGAACATCCCCGTCTTGGAGCTTCGTCAAACTAGCAGACGATCACGCATGGATGGCTTCTGCGTTGATATAGGAGCACCCCGTTCTGTCGTCGGAATCAAAAAGCTACGTAGAATCTTTGCCATTAACGAAATGACACTTTCAAAGCTAACCAGGCTCACATCACGTATCAGACTCAAATTCGCCGATGCTTTGTTTGAATCGGTGGGCCAAATTACACTTCTACTTGACACACCGCCCAACGTATCTGCCATCTACGTAACCATGGATGTCGTCCAACCTGATATCCCAGCACTACTTATTATGGACGTGTTGGACCGAGAATCACTAATCGCAGACGCTGTGGCTAACAGTTTGACACGCAGAGAGCGGATCACCGTAGAAGACGGAACTGAACAGAATGTTTACAACTGGTCCATACCACTGTATCAAACTAGAAGCGGGCATTTATTCGATGACATTCTCTTCCCACCGCAAATCTACTTTACAAGGACGCAGTTGCACAAACTACATCGGCAATTCTTCCACCCCAGCGCCATGAAGCTCTTCAATCTCATCAACAAGGTGAGACCGGGAGAAGCCACCCCAGAAGCGTTGGCAATCCTCAAAAACTTCACCAAGCGATGTGACCCATGCCAAAGAATCCAGAACGCACTACGCCGCTTTCGTTTATCCTTTAGCGCACAGAATGTGCGCTTCAATGAGCGCATACTTATTGACATCATTTATATCAATGGCAAACCAATTTTAGACGTCGTGGACGAAGCAACCCACTTCTCAGCCGCAGCATTCTTCCGAGATGTTTCTACGAAAACAATTTGGAAGAAGATCCTCCTATGTTGGATAGCAATCTACACAGGTATACCGAACAGAATGCTTGTAGACTAAGGGAGCGCTTTTGGTCAACTTTTCAACGACATCAGGGCCTTGTATAACATCCAAGTCGACCGCACTGGTGTTGAAGCCCACTCAAGCGTCGGTATTGGCGATCGATAACATCATCCACCACGTCAAACGTACGGGAAGATGATGGCAGCAGAAAGTCGAACAGAATCCGAAGTATCCCTGGCCACCGCGCTGAAATCCATGAACGACTCACTCGGTCCAGAGGGTCTTGTCCGATCTGCCCTGGTATTGTATGCGTGCCCACGAATGCACACTCGCTCGGAGAACCCAAGCACTCGGGCAACACTGGGAGACGTGAAAAGATCGCTAACACCGCTAGAGCCAGGATGCAGAAATGCATCTTTTGTCTCTTGCAGATGCTAGTTTTTGGCGAGGGTCGTCCAGAAGTTGGCAAGGGTCTTCCAGTACATTTTTTGAAAAAATATCGAGATCAATTATTTCAAAATTTGGAGAAAATTGCTTGGGTCGCCCAGAGTCGCTGTGCAGTAAATACTGGTGGGTTTTCCACTCGTGCTAGTGCTTTAGTCGAGGGCTACCTGGAAGGTATTTCGCGAGGTCTAGATTCAGTTTCCATTAAGGTGCACATTAAAGGATACTTTTTGAGAAATGATACCCTGAAACGCATGGAATAGTAATGCTATTACAGAGTAAGCCCATTGTGAAATCATACCGTTTTATTCGTATCTATTCTTTTATCGACCGCTTTTCCTAACCACTATTTAACTATATTACATGTACCATTTCCCCATGATAAAGCGCGTGTAGGCGCAATCTGCAGCAGCTGCTGCAGACTGTACCTACACCAAGATGCGGAATAGGTAGAACCAATACGCATCGCGATAAAATGAGCCGCGACGATCTTCATCCTTTCGGTTCTTCAAGTAGGAAATCATGCCTAGATGCATACGCTTTGCACCTTCCATTCACCTGTAACTCGTGAGCTACGTCCGCATCAGAAGTTATTTACATTTATATGCAGGCACAAAGTATCCATAAGTTAGCCATTGCTTCATTGGATACATTTCAAATACGATGGAACGTACCATTGATAAAGCAAAACAGAGACGTTGCACTAGAAAAGTCGAGAGACCTAGTACATCGCAAAAGGAAGAAGACGAAGGAAAGGGATGGGTTAGATGAGCAACAATCCATTCATCGTAAAGTGCGAAAAATGGCGAAGCGAGAACTCACAAGCGAAAACACCAAAAATGCCCATGCAGCAAAATACAGCAAGATGAGATAAACGAGAGATCAGCCTATGTTGCAACCAAATACCAGAATCTCCTATCCCGCAACCCAGTCAACCAAGATCGCCAATACAGGAAGATCAACGTAAGGTGCGAGAAGATAGGCGACCCTATGAGGCAACAAAGTCAAACCATATCGCCAATGCACCAAAGTAACGCAAGACGTGAGAAAAAAGAGACGATCCTATGGCGCAACCTAGTCAACCAAGATCGCCAATGATGAACCTATCGCGCAAGCCAGTCAACCCATATCAATCAATATCGCCAATACCCCAAAAGTAGCGCAAGAGGTGAGAAGAGAGAAGAGTCTATGGCGCACTCAAGTCAACCAAGATCACCAACAAACCAAAACTAGTGCAAGATGCAAGAAGCTAGACACGCCTATGGTGCAACAAAGTGAACCAAGATCGGCAATACAGCGTGATAGGTTACACAAACAGTCAGAGATCGATCTTGAGAGACGAAATGAAACTGGTCGCGTACTTACAGTCGTCGTGGACGTCGGAAGAAATGCAAGGGACGCACGTCAAAGAGTGGTTACCTTCAACCAAGTGAATGTGAGTAGCAAGAGGTAGAACAAGATGAAACATATCGTAAGCACCCTACAAGAAAATTTGTACATTTTTCAGGGCACGCAGAGTGCAATGGGTTGGTGGCAGCATGTGAAACTGGTATGAATCTAGGTCATGTTTATTTCAAAACTATGAGCTCATTTGGAGTGCACTTTGACGTTCTCGCCATCCATATGCATTCAGAAGGAGCTCACTGTAACTTCCAAAGTGACACCTCTCACAGCATGGGGTCAAACGTTTTTGTGTGGCAACATGCACCGTTTGTTTACACTCCAACTGCTATCCTATTGCACTCATGCCGATAGCAATCAGGTATGAGTCAATCATCCTGTTGCACTCCCATTGCGACTACATTTACATCAGGCTAATAAGAACTATCTAGCTCATGCGGCCTTCTACTGTAGCATTGCGATAAAAATATGAGCGTGACTTGATCCTTTCGCGGAGGTCACCCCCGCAGTGTAGGCGTAGCATCTTTGAAACCGTAGTTCCAGTATCATAGTTGGCCGACGGATCTGAACGTAATGTCTTCCGAATGGACTGGCTCAGAACAGCTCCAACTGCAATACCACAAGATTCATCAAGTCGCAGGCCCAGTAAAGATACACGCGTAGCGTTTTCGTCCAAGAAAAGTTATGCACAAGAAGAAAAGGTTAGCGTCATGAAGTAGAGAAGAACTTGTTTTGCTCCAGCCAGGTGCATGCAAAGAGAAACATGGATTCAAGTTTCTTTTTGTTTCTGAGCAGAACAAATATCAACATACCGAGTGTGAGAATAACCATTCGTTCAAAATGAGCGAGCTTCAGTTTGCCCACCAACAGCTCAACCCGGGGCAGAAGGCCATCGGCCTGGGTGGTCTTTCTCAGTCTTCGGGTAAAAAGGTTCATACCCTTGCAAATTTTGGCATTTGCCTCTCGCTGCAGAGCTTCGACCGGCCGTTTTGCGCTATTGTAGCGATCCCCTTCATTACTCTTCTCGCAAAAGTTGTGGACCTTGCACGCTTCCTGAACGACTTCAAAGCCGTCCTTCAAAGAATCCATATCGTCTTTGAACGGATGGACGTCAGCCTCCACGTGCGTTTCCTCCTCAGTGCAGTCCGAGCGTTTGCCCTTATTCGTCACGGTCGGCTTGGCTAGTTTGGAGTCGTCAGTTGAGGAGGTGGTAGTCAGCCTTTTTTCGACCTCCATTCGCAAATTCGGACGAAAACTCGAGCATTCCCGAGTCATCGGTGGTGCGGTTCCTGCCGCCATTGTGGTTGCGAAATGCGTTGCTGAGATGAACTTCCGCAATGCCCGGAATGGTTTTCGACAGCGCAGCGGGAGTCAATTGAGCATCGGCGCCAATGACACTACCGGGCTCTTCAGCCAGCACCTCCGCAATGGCAGAAGATCTAAGCGTCGTCTGTCTCTTGCAGATGCTAGTTTTTGGCGAGGGTCGTCCAGAAGTTGGCAAGGGTCTTCCAGTACATTTTTTGAAAAAATATCGAGATCAATTATTTCAAAATTTGGAGAAAATTGCTTGGGTCGCCCAGAGTCGCTGTGCAGTAAATACTGGTGGGTTTTCCACTCGTGCTAGTTCTTTAGTCGAGGGCTTCCTGAACGGTATTTCGCGAAGTCTAGGTTCAGTTTCCATTAAGGTGCACATTACACGATACCTCCTGCGGAATGATACCCTGCAACGCATGGAATACTGTTGCTAGTAGAGATGATGTCCATTATGAAATCATACCGTTTTATTCGTATCTATTCTTCTATCGACCGCTTTTGATAACCACTACTTCGCTATGTTACATGTACCATTTCCCCATGATGAAGCGGGTGTAGGCGCAATCTGCGGCAGATGTCGCAGAGGGCACCTGCACCAAAGTGCGGTATCGGTAGAACAAATACGCACTCCGAGAGGATGAGGCGCGAAGCGCCTCATCCTCTACGTTCCTCATGTAAGGAACCATGCCCAAATGCATGGTTCGCTACTTGAGAAACCTGCACCTGCAACTCGTGAGCTACGTCCGCATCAAAAGTCATTTACCTGTATACACAAGCAGAAAGTATCCATAAGTTAGTCAATGATCCGTTGGATACATTTGAAATGCGATGGAACGTACCATTGATAAAACAAAACAGAAACGTTGCGCTAGAAAAGTCGAGGGACCTAGTAACTCGCAAAAGGAAGAAGAAGCAGGAAAGGGATCGGTTAGATTACCAGCCCACCATCATCGAAAAACGCAAAAGGTGTCGAAGCGAGAACTCACAAGCAACGACACTGAGAATGCCCATGCAGCAAAAATACCCCAAGATGCGATAAACGAGAGAGCAGCCTATGTCCCAACCAAGCACCAGAATCGCCTATCCCGAACAATCAGACATCGATCTTGAGAGACGAAATGAAATTGATCGTTTACCTGTATACGCAAGCAGAAAGTATCCATAAGTTAGTCAATGCTCCGTTGGATACATTTGAAATGCGAAGGGACGTACAATTGATAAAGCAAAACAGAAACGTTGCGCTAGAAAATTCGAGGGACCTAGTAACTGGCAAAAGGAAGAAGAAGAAAAGGGATCGGTTAGATTACCAACAATCCATCATCGTAAAACGCGAAAGGTGTCGAAGCGAGAACTCACAAGCAACGACACTGAGAATGCCCATGCAGCAAAAATACCCCAAGATGCGATAAACGAGAGAGCAGCCTATGTCCCAACCAAACTAGAATCGTCTATCCTGAACACTCAGAGATCCAAGATCGCCAAGAAACCAACTTGGTTTGTTGCGCAATAGGCTCTAGCTTCTCGTGTCTTGCGCTACTTTTAAAAAGTAGCGCAAGAGGCGAAGCTAGAGCCTATGGCGCAACGAAATGAACCATTGTTCGCGTACTTACAGTCGTCGCTTTGGGTTACCGGGTTCCCGTTTTCACCCTTCAACTCGTTCTATATCTTGAACAAATAGAAGAAGTTGAAGGTGATTAGCTTATTTCCTGCCGTTTACATGTCGCAGAGCGCGAAGAAACGCGGTGCGGATTGGTCAGTTTAGAGCAAATATACGTGGAAGGATATAGAAGAACGTACGAATAGACTGCATGGAATACATCCGTGAGATACGGATGACTCCGTCCTACTTTTTTCCGCCCTCTACTTTTAGGAGCCTCCATAAAGTAGAGGGAGGGAAAAAGAAGGACGGAGCGGAGTATAACGCGAGGATGTGAATGGCACGGATCACGACAGTAAGGGAAGGTCGGACGTCGGAGGCGCGGCGGCGGCGGAGGGAAGAGATTTATTTTTCTGTGCGAGATTGGACAGGTGTACAGCGTACAACGTTGGAAAACCACAGGTTTATAACCAGTGGTAGATTATACGAGAAGTACACCCTTGTGTTGAGGTCGACGTGTACCTACGTTCCTTTTTGAACGAAAGCACGTGATTTAAACTCAAAATATATTCTCCGTTCTCAGCATGACGTCGATCTTGACTGTCGCTCGACCTCCTTCTCCCTTCGGACGACCTTCCCTTGCAGTCTTTGTCGTCGTTTCTCGTTCATTTCTTCTTCCCATGGTCTACTACTGTACACATAAGAAGCGTGGGTGCCCCTTCGTTACTCGCCGAGGAGTCTTATCTCTTCAACAGCATGTCAACCATTGCCCGTTTCGTCTGAAAGCAGCGCTGGAAGACGACAATAGCCGGGCCATTCGGAGAAGCAAGCGTCTCAAGCTTTCCGCGCCCGCGCCCGCATCTTCCGAAACGGTCACTGCCCCTTGTCGCCTTCCCGAGCCTCCAGTGTCCGAGGACATCGTCGACCCCACTCCGTGCGCCCCTCCCATTCCGGACACTTCGCATTGTGTTTCTCCTTCCCCGGGTCCCGCGTCATTAGAGCGAGAACACGGAAGCAGTTCCCGTCCAGTGCCTTCTGAGGAGGCCCTTGGTGATTTGCATATGGATTATCTCACGGTTTGTCTGGCTTCAGTAGCTTCCAACCTTGGTCATCGTGAGGCGGACGAGCTAATTGGGCTACTTCGGGACCCGCGATTCTCGCAAAAGCGATTCAACGAGACCATAACAAGTTCCAAGCGCTGTACAGAACTGAAGAACGCCATTTTCGAACGATACGCCTCAAAGGACGGTTTCAATCGCAGAACTGTCTTGCCAGAAGGATGTAAATTCAGCGCCACCCTCTACACGAGAGACCCCGTTCAGAGACTTGTGAAACAGCTCCAGTTGGCTAACAACGAAAACACATTCTTCCACCCTATACCTCAGACCCACTCCACGAAAATATCTCACCCCATGTCCGGCTCTCTCGCAAGAGACGCCACCTCAAAACTTAAGGAAATGGTCATGGGCTCTTTGGATAGTAGAATAGTGTGGTACTCCCAAGAAATAAGTTACAGTGAATCTTTCGTAGGTCTTCTGCAGGTATACACCGATAAGTCTTCAACAACTCTAAAGCAAACATCGGTTACCGCCTATCCTCTTCACCTCATATTTCTCAACTTCTCCGACGAGCTTCGCCGTAAGTGTATCCGTGATGACCTCACAGTAGTGGCATACTTCCCTACCACACTGATCGAGGTTTCCGCATCTGAAGCAGACGCAATGCCATTCGTTTCTAGCAAGTCTCTACGCGAGTCCAGGATGCAAATCCTTCAAGAATCTCTTCGTCAAGTCCTGGAGCCCGTTCTAAATCTCACGCAGAAAGGTTTTCAGTTCATCGGCGAAGACAAACTAAGTCGAGTGTGCAATCCTCTGTTTGCAAGTTATTGTGCGGATATTCCTGGGGCTAAGGACATCCTGTCCATTCTTCATGGGACAAAAACGGAAAGCCCGTGTCATAGATGCAAAGCCCCTCGCTCATCTTCATGCAGTCCTATTCCCACCTCATTCAACGGACGTTCTCAAAAGCACACGAAAAGCATCCGAAAGACATACACAGCTATCTTGCAACATGCACAAAAAGACGAGGCGGAAAGACGTCCACGTCGTGCGAGGGAGAGGAGATCTCAAGCGGATACTCTGATGCGTTCAAATTCCATATCTCTCATTCCTTCGTTCCTCGAAACTTCCATAAGCCTTGGAATGATCCCGGGATTGTCTCCATACAGTCTGTTCTCATTCGAATCATTACACAACTTGCATCTCGGCATCTCGAAGCTGATAAAAACGGCCACAATCGAGAGACTGCAGTCAGAAACTCTGTGCACTACAATAGGAACATCTGCATCGCGTTCATTTCGAACGATACGCACCCAACTCCTCAACCATGCAAACGCAATTCTAGCTGCCATAGAACGCGATTCTCCTGCCAAAAGTTTACATATCGATTTCTCCACGCAGGAAAAAGGCAAATCTTTGAATGGTATCTTCACGAAAGACGGTCTCCGTGGAATGCTGGAGGCCAAAAACTACAAAGCACTTGACATGGTCTTCCCCTTCATAGGAGCATTCTTTGACATATGCTGTGGAGAACAGGACGTTGCCCCAATCACCACCGTTTTCTCTCAGTACTCGGACTTGCTTTCGACCTTATTCAGATACAATCGTGACCCGTATTGGACTGAAAGCTCTCTCCTGTGTCTTAGTTCGGAGATTAAAGCCTTCAAGTGTTCCGCAACAAAGACTCTGGCCGATTTTCACCCCTCCAGACTGGGAACTGTGAAGTGTCGTCTTCTCGATCATCTCGTGGACGATATTCGCCGTCTGGGAAGTATCAAGTACTACGACGCAAGCATATACGAACATGCACACCTGCTATTTAAGAGACACTACAAAAAGACGTCCAGAAGAACAGCAACGGCTGTGGATGAGACTATTCGCTCCATTGAGCACGGACATGTTAGAAAGCAATGGAATGGCAATACTCCTCACCAGCGTAATCCAGGTTTACCAGAAACTTCCACACAGCTCCCTCGATTTGCAATGAGAGGGCGTTCTTTCACTTTACGAGCTCTTCAACATTGTGTTTCAAGTATGTCCAGTTCAAAAACATGGACTGCTGTTAGAGAGATGTTTCTCAAGTACGGACACAAGGTCGATTCTTGACCAAATTGGTGCACAGGCCCTTCCTTCTTTCCTCAGTTTCGTGAAATAAACACTGGATGAGCACTCTATTACATACTTCCCAGAAAAGACAATGATAACTCTGTTGAATTCGGCCCTCGTGAAAGGCGGTTTCGTTCCGACTCTTGAACACTTCGATTCGTCTTCTAAGGCACTTAAGCTGGGAAGACCCAAATACCCCATCATCCAACGAGTCTTCGCTTCTCCAGCATTTGGTGCCAGTAGAAAGCCAAAGTTTTCCACTGTATTGGTAAGCGGAGAAGATTCAGAGACTTGGGTTGCCCAGGTAGTCACTCTGATTCGAATATCTCTCCTTCATTCCTGTCATTCGCAAGAGTATCGGTAGAGTTTACCCCCCGCAACAAACATCGACCACATATGAAAGCATATCTTACGGTGGGCTACAAACGATGAAAAGAACCACACTCTTCCGTTCCGTCGTCATTCCAAAACGGAGAGTATCGTAGAGTTAACTCCTTGGTACGGGATGTTTCCGGCTTCTGCACTACAGGGAACTGTCCATGTTGTTCGATCAAACTACCCTGCTCCACCTTTTTGTCCTCCACTTCAATGGTTTCAACACCGATTCTACATCAATCGATTCTATCATGATTCAGGTGAAGGACCAACTGAGCACGTTGATCTTGTACAGCCTTAAACATTAAGGGCTCCATCCTCTACCTGTTCACCTTGTGGTGCCTTTTCTTGTGATCCTGTGCTACTTCCAAAATCGTTCATGTCCATTTCCTTGAACTGCATATCCCCTTCCTCGCATTCACCAACGAAACAATCGCTAATAGAACCCAATCTTCGGCTCACACTGTCAATAAAAAATTGTTCTTTCACAGTGAGGTAAAGTCTTCCGTTCGACCGCATTCGATATCCAAATGTAGCCTCTCTCATGTCATTACCAAGAACCTTAGTCCAACCTTCCGTTGTCGTTCCATAATTATGAAACTCGCTGGAATTGGTCCTCAAGACATGTTGCCTAACATCCGCTAAAACATTCTTTAAACACAGAGGTAGCAGTTGGGCAAACCTCTTTGTAAACAGTTTCTGTCTCTGGCCACCCCTTGATGCATCCGTGCTTAGAAGGCTCACAACCGTCAACACCCAAGCGTCCAAACGTGCGACCAACAGTATTGTGCCATCTAAAAAGGTGCCCGTATCCTTGTCTTCCACATCATACCCAATAAACTCCTTCAGTACTTGTACCCCGACACGGTTTCGGAAGAACAAGTCTTGATCTTCCGTCGGCATATCGTCCACATTGTCCGCATTGGAGTACTTTAGACGAACAAATGGGGCTTTTCTCCACCATGAAGTGTTCGGTACACCATTTTCGTCAAGACGCAGTATGTTCTCCTGCGCTTCCTTTAACTGCATTGTGAGTTCGTCAGCATTCTCTTCTACCAGCTTTGTTCTTCTCCAAATCAGATCGTATCCCAGGAGCAGAAATAGTTTATCCCTCGTATTTCTCTTCCGAACGCCCACGACGTCACTCATAGTCTGCCGCATTCTCTGCCTAAGGCACATATCTGCACAAAGTTCCAGTATACACCTGTCGGTAAGAGATGCTTTTCTAATACCTTCCCAGCTCAACTCCTTTAACTCGCTTTCAACCATTTTCTTTAGCAAAGCATCTGGCCCCCCCTCTACTGACGGTGTGAACATGCCAAAACTGCCCAAGAGCTCCACGGGGTTTTTAGGAACCATGTATGAACCACCTTCCTCCGGCTCAATAAGCCCTTCCCGACTCTCAGTTGCGTCTTCCACCTTCTCGGCACGGTTACCCCAATTTCGGTTGAGAGACTCACCTTCGAGCCATAGCTCACTTGTTTCTCTCCTGCCCACGTCAGCATGTTGTGATACAATGCTCGAGAAACCCCTCGTAACTCGTCGCACACCTCAATTTTATGCTTCTTTCGACCTGTCTGCCCAGGTTCACCAGCACGTGTACTCCTATCTCCCTCCTGTTTCAGTGCCCCCCTTAGCCCTTCAATGACTATATCCTTCTCTTCAAGCCTCTTTTTCAAAGCCGTATTCTGCTCTTGGACGACCTTCACTATAATACCCCGAACTATCAAGTCCTCTTGTAGCGTCTTAACCTTTTCTTTCAAGCAATTCAGTTCATTTAAAACATCACGTCTGTTCATAGAGGTTGAATTCACACCAGTGTGGATATCTTCCGGTATTTCCCTAGCCTCTTCGGCGACAGGCCCCGGTAATGCCGCAGGATTCGGTGTTATTTCGTTATCGGAACTATCCTCATGTGCCATACCCTTAGACACGAGAGACTGCATGCGTTCTGTGTTAACCCTTGGCACGGCTCCGAGCTCCAACTCCCGTGTCTGTCCTCCTCCATGGCATCGTATATCAGAAGAATTGGGCCTCGTACGAACTGCAACGGCCCCCGTTCTGGAAAGAGGGGAAGGTCGAGGAGTAAATCGTCTATCAGTTGTGTCTTGATTTCTTATTGTCCTTCTCCCTTGTCCGGATCCATTGCGGGACATAATACGATTCAAAGCGGCCCCAGTTCTAAAAGACAGGAAGGGACGTGACGATCTTAATATAATAGGGCTCTCACGACTTCTTGTCATTGTCCCTTGTTGTCTAGATCCACTGGGCGGCGTAACCCGCGCCCCAGTAGCTCCGGTCTTCGATATCGGCCGGGGACATGAAGGTTTTGGTGTCATACGAACCTCTTCAGTTCCAGTTGTCATGCCCTCCTGTCCTGACCCGCTGCGCCGAGTTACCTCATCTTCTTGAGGAGCAGAGACAGATGCACGATTTGTATTATCGGCAGTTGACGGCACGACATCGTTCGCTAATCCACGAATTCTTGACGCAATCCCGGAAGACGCTCCGCTGCAAGATGGGCGAGAGAGCACTGTAGAAGGACGCCAACTGACTCTCTCCTTCGTCTAGGACGACTTCCGTTTAGGAAGTGCGGTGCTTGTAGCCTGATTCGTATCATCCGATGCTCTTCTCTTCTTCTGTCCACTCTTGTTCCGCTGCGTACTATTTCGCTTTCTCGGCGTTATACCCATGTTGTGGACATAAACGGGGTAATGAAACAAAATTGTTGGGGGGGGGGGTTGCATGGTTCAGATATTCTGGGAGACTCCGCAGTTCCTGCTTTTTAGGAATTTGAGGTCCCCAATGGGTCGCAAATATCGCCGTTACATATAGATGAAGAGCTCCAGTGTACATGTACAACGCGTATTGCAGGCAGCTGCAGCATTCACAATCATATTTACTTTCTATTCGGTACTGAACTCATCTATTGCTCCAATGTCAGAGCCCAGTCCCAGGCGTACTGCTCTCCGTACTTGAAATACAACTCTTCGCCCCTCTCAATATCTCTTACTGCTCTACAACGAAGTAGAGCATAGTTAGAAAGGTCGGACTTAAACTGTATCACAGACTTCGCTTCCACCATCTGCACATTGGCACTTCGAGTCCTGTTTGACCGGGGCTCCGATAAATCGGGATCCCCGGCATGATATCCGGCGTCGTTAATGTTGCCCCCGATACAAAAAGGCGCCGGGACAATGTACACTTTGCTCTCCTTTCTATCCTGAGCCTGTCCTGGTCTGTTCCTCAGGTGCAGAAACTCCGAACCAGTCACAGTGACCATCATAGAAAACAACTTGTACTGCACAGGCGTGGCTCCCAGACAGCCACTTCCATACGTTAAGTGTCTTTCCTTCCGGTTCGTCAGATCCGTGTATACCAAAGTTTCATAAAAATGACAGATAGTTTCCCCAGCCAATATCTTATGTTCCGTGAACACCCCCATACTAGCACGGGGATGTCGAATCTTAGAAGATGCTACATGTAAGCGATAGCGATTGGCTTCAACAGTCAACAGCATATGCATATCCATTAGATTCAGAGCTCCTCGGTACTTCTCCTCCCAAAGATCTACAGTATGCTCTCCACACTTGTCGACAAAGTCCCAGTCCTTCCAGTATCTTCCTAGGAAGTGGGTAATATGTGCAGGCATCACTTGGTACTGGGGGTATCCAAATGGAGCCTCCCATTCAAGCCGACCTCGGTCCCGATGTGGAACCCGTTCATAAATCGTTGAAGCAGCATCCACCACCTCCTGTTCAATCAGGATGTCATTCTTCCTCTCGCGAAGAACTTTGGCCATAAGAGTCGTTATATGATGCTCCGCATGGCTGAAACATGGCCTATTCTTCTCGCACCCCAAGAACTTCCTATGCTTTGTCAGCGATAGGCACGCCATACCCGTAGAAAAAGTTCCCGCGAACATGTCCATGACAAGATCACCCGGTCTTGTGAAGCGACATATCAACTCCTTCATCAACTCCCTCGACTTCTGCTCCGGTCTTATGTACTGCCCACCTGGTACTGAACTACCTGGCTCATGTACCTTCCATGTCAACCACTCCCCCGCTCTCGGTTTGGGCACCCGGTCAATTACATTCCTGTTAGCCGGGAAAGTGGAAGGAATGAAATTGTTCTCCTCAAATGGAGTAAGACTGGCTTCCTTCGATGGTCGCAATCCACGCTTCACCCCATGAACGGCGTACTCCGTTACGGGCTGTATCCCAAACTTCCGTGGATTCCCTCCAACATTACTGCGATCCCGGATGAACACCAGTGGATTCGCATCCACTTTAAACGAAGGCATGAGTTCTGGTTTACCTTCGCTTCCAGCTTCATCTTTCGTACTCGCTATTTCCGAAAGTATCCTGTGCCACACATGAAACTGTGCCATGGCACAGAATATAGTGAAGTGCCCACCTGACCGAAGCGCCGAACTTATTAAGTCAGCCGTACGGATCATGTCTTCCTCACTGAAGACATCGTGACCACTATTCCGTTTGTTCCTCTTCCTTCGAGTGTTAAAGGGAGGGTCTGTTAGGACAAGCTGTGCCTCACCCCATAAAATCTCACTCTGATTCACAAACGTTTCGTGTGTGTGCCTCAGGTCCGTCATGTCACAGTTGTACGCTACAAAGTGTGACTTTCTCATCCCCTTCCACACCTTGTCCATATTCATTCGAAGGAGACTGGATATCCCCTTCATGGGCGGCTCAATACCAGTCTTTTGGATGTTGTAACCGGCAACCCGAGATTCATGCTCCGCAAGATTCACCGGCTTCTCGAAGTCGTCGCTATCGAAGCTCACGAGGTTCATATACTCTCGACGAGGTGGAGGTGGGGCAGACTTTGTCGAAGAAGGTTCGGCATTACCGGAAGTTTTAGGGGTTTTCGTCAGTTCAGTATCAGGTTTGCGTAAATGCCGACATGGAACCCTGCCGCATGACGCATATCCTGTATCGGTGTCCATAGCAACTCCGAAAACTTCTGAAATCGAGCAGGCAAATCACCGGAGTCAGAACCAGATACGGTATCTATCCGTATCTTCGAAAACTCTATCCAGTTCCTCATCTGATCAGCCCGTAAGCTATAGAGGCTATCGTGGGTGCATATGGTTTCGAGGTCTGTCAAAAATTCCTTAGCCAGTATTCGCAGGTTTGTATCGCATTCATCACTCAAGGTCTCCATCGATCCACTAGTACTGCTCTGTGACACATCCTGTGTGTTGAATCGAGTACTCTGGCTCGGCGGGGCATAACCAGACTCCCGTGTCTCTAGCGCTGTATACTTCAACGTCTGCATATTCATGTAAATGTATGGTTTCACCATGTGCTGAACGTTCGTGTATCCAAGATGAGCCGCAAAACAACTCCATGCCCATACGACCTCACTGAAAGCGAATCCCAGTCGATCACAGTTGTCTTTGGAGAAGGACGTAAAAGTGGGTATGTACACAGATGGTGCATGGTTCACTTTTCGTTTCTTTTCGGCTGTTTCTTCTTCATCATTCTGATGTTGTCGTTCTCTCCCATTATGTGGCCGAGGTATGATAAGTATATAAAGACCTCAAATGGGTTCACAGCTGTTGGTGGGATGAACACTGTTGTCTTCAGAACCTGCTTTCTCCTGGTCATGAAATAACCAACCAGGCATCGCACCGGTAGGTATATACCCATATCCATAGAGAGAAGGAAAAAATCGCGGAATCTCTGGTCCTCATCCCCGTCCTTCTCGTCAAGAAGCTTTGTTACAAGATATCGTTGCTCCACAGGTTTGTTATTCACAACACTCTTTCGCAGCTGTTGCAGTGTCAAGTTCTGCAGGTTCTTGGAGATAGTGGCCTCCTCAAAAGTCTTCCTTGCCTCCGGAATATGCTTATAGTTCTCGGCGCAGAACTCTATTAGCCCTCTAAACCCCACGTCCCGTGGCCGATCAGGGCCACCATCGCTGTTTGCCAAAGCATCGCGAAGAACCAAGAAAAGTCTGACATATGCATGGAACGCCGGAGGCGGAGCACTCATGTCAATAGGATGTATCTCCTCTCCATCATCGGTGGAATCCATCGCTTCAGCGCAAACAACGGAGGCGAGCCTTTAAATGGCGACTTACGCTGGGCACCCCCGCTTTCGGCAGCTCCTCCCAGCGCACTGTCAGTCTCGTCCGTGTCCGTGTCCGCTCCCTTCTGAGGCCGGTGTCCGTGCTGCTTCGAGCGGGTGCGATAGTGTCGCGTGTCAGCCACGTCGCGATTCGGAGCTATTGCAAAGGTCGCGTATTGTGCTAAAAGTCGCGGATCAAGTGAGTGTGAAGCGCTAGTTTTCTCTAGTTTGATATATGTGCACGGCGTGTGCAGCGAAATCACTGCCGGAAGTGCCAGGAGGAGTGTTTTGGGAGGTCTCCGGAGGGTGCCAGAATGTGGCCAGAACGTGCCCTCGAGCGGGGAGGTCCGGTCGTGTTAGGGTACCTACCCTAACACGACCGACCCCCCCCCCCCCGCCCGCGGGCACGTTCTGGCCACATTCCGGCGCCTTCCCGGGACCTCCCAAAACACGCCCCCCCGCAGTGATTTCGCTACACCCGGCCGCCGGTACGTTGGCGCCGCTGTCCACGTGTATTAGCGGGAGTAGGCTGTAGATGAAAGTGAATGAGTGTACTCTTGACTACTATGCAAAGCATTTGAAGAGCACGATTAGAGAGCGCGACCATTGCTCGCGTGAGTCATCATCGCGCGAACTCCACGACTCTAAACCGTACAATCAGCGTGCGAGCGGCCACGGACAGGACACGGACGAGACTGGCAGTGCGCTGGGAGGAGCTGCCGGAAGCGGGGGTGTCCAGCGTAAGTCGCCATTTAAAGGCTCGCCTCCGTTCTTGTATCGTCCAGAGCGAGCGTATTGTTGATATACATCTTTCACTGCAATAGCTTTTCAACATGAAGCCAACTCGTGTTCGAAAGCGTACGCAAAGCGTGACTCCTCGCACTCGGCGGAGCACTCGATCATTGCAAGTTGGAATGCGGGTTTCTCTGCAGATGGATGTTGAGAATGAAGGAAAGGTGATAGTCGGGGAAGCGTTGTTGCATGGAATTGGAAGTGTTCTACGCCGCGAGTTGAACGGGAAGCAATTGGAGCCAGGTCTTGTGGTGGTTCATAGTATTCTCATCAGTCGAAGCGGTCAGACGTTTCTACCCTTACCAGACGGAGGGCCTGAATCTTCCACAATACATCCAGGATCTCCGGACGGCCGCTCCTTGGGATGAGAAAATGATGGAACCGGTGGCAACCAGCATTCCAGCGTCCAAGCGACGAACGGTGAGCGCTATGAGTGAGGTGATGACGCCGACAAGCCGCACGGAGGCAATTCGAAGTTCATCAACACCGAGAGGTAGCGCATCAGTAGGACCTCCGCGGGCAGGTCCGTCGTCTGTTACGAAGCTGTCTATGGAGACGAGATCATCCCCAGCTACGAAGCAGACACGTCAAACAAAGTCTACCACCGCTACAAAGCCCACTGCGTCGAAAAGGGCTTCTCCTGCGATGAATCAGACCGTCGACACAAGGGGAACTTCTGCGTCGAAACAGACCGTTCAGCACGGGCCGGCTGTGCAAGAAGAGGAAGATGATATCATAAAAGGTCCCCTCCCAGACGCGGATGCGCAATCCGCACAAGGAGCTGGTCCATCTGTACCCCAAACTGCACCAGACACTGCGGAGCAGCAGGACGATGGCGTTGTGCTTCTGTCCGCAAGAATGGCACGTTCAAGTGTTTCTGGCGAGCGGTCTGGAACACAAGGGACACCTACTCGGAGCAAGACGTACAGGACGAATCGTCAGACGGTACCAAAGGTAAAATCTCCAATCACTACCGGATGGTTGTGTTACTGTTGACATCACTCCCGTGGACACTTCCGCCCAATTTACTCCGTGGAGTAAGTAAACGCCACGTTGAAGCCCTCATGAAGAGAATGGAGGAGCGGGGGATATTGCAGTCGATCGGTTCTCTAGTGGTGGCCTTACAAGATGCTACTACGGGAGAGAGGGATACTGACAAGGGACGCCTAACGAAGAAGTGCTTCATTGTAGATGGTTTGCATAGTCTAAAAGCTATACAATATTTGGCAACGACTGGTGCACCAAAGTGGAAGAGATTAGCCAAAGTTTTTGCCTTGCAATCTGCTGATACAAGATGGGAGGCCCATTTGGGATGAAGGAATTGTTGTGGTTGCTTCGTACCTCAAATGAGTCGACGAAATACCATGCGAAGTGATGATGATTGAGACAAATACACTCTATAGTTAGTGTGTCGCCATTGCTAATTGAAGAGTTGAGGGGGTGACGCCGGCAGACTGGGATCCTGCAAAGTGAAGAAGTTTGAAAGAAAGCCAACTG
>VCMS01000145.1:0-136104 GCA_022539475.1 Gracilaria domingensis | reverse complement strand
ACATAGTTAGTTTAACCTACTTAGGTGTAGCTCGGACCTCGTCGTCGCGAGCACTTTGTAAAGTAACCGAGCACTTCTAGTGTCGAACTCTTTGTCGAGTAGCGCTCTCCCGGTGGACCCTACCGAGTGAGGCCTTGCGCAACGCACTGTGGGTTATCACTCATTGTTGCGGCGGAGGCGGTCGGAGGGATAGCACGTTCTGGGTTACCTCGTGTGGCGTACGCCCGTGAGCCTGGAGGAAGCATCGTGTCGTGATGTCGGTGACGCTGAGGTCGTACGAGAGATAGAGCTAGAGTTACAAGATCCGACTCTGTTATAGTAGTTGTTTGCTCGTGTTTCGTAAACCCGTGCATTACGTTGGAGATCTCGCCCCGCTCCGGGCTACAGTGCGAGAGGCCCTACCCGTCGCGTGTGGGTGTTGTTTGGTTGTTGTTTTCTGTTGCTTTCCCTCTCGGGACTACACCTGTCGTTGGTCGTGTTTCATCGTTGCGATACCACCCCATCTCTGGAGTTTCTCATCGTTTCCTCACCACGTGGCCTATCACCTCTGTAGTATAGCCAGTTGCCACTTCGGCCTTACAACCGAGTTACGGTGGTACAGAGGGCTCTGTCACTGGTCTGCCATCTCTCACGAGAGCGACCTCGGACAGTCTGGTGGGTTTCACTCTTCCGAGTTTGCCCCACAAAGTGGTCTCCCGACCTAGAACCGTTTTAGGTCACTGTCGTGGAATTGACTTGATTGTTGACGGATCACCGTTTTCTGACAACGATCAGGGGACTCTTTAGAGTTTTGGAGGTTGACAACTTTTGAACGTGAACCGCTGACGTGGTGGTTTACCGAGAAGGTTTATTGAGTTTTCTTGTTCTTTGGGACTCGTGTACGAGTTTAACTGGATCATCTGGATCAGATTGCCTACTGGTTTCCAGTATGCCGCAACCGCCTCGAGGTTCTCGAGCTGGTTCAGCGCGGTCGTCAGCTGCGGTTCCACCCGTTGCACCGACGTCCCGGTCTATCCCAGATGAGGCGCAACCTCTTGAGGTCCGTACCCCGCCCCCGGAGAACGCGCTCAGTTACGGAAGCACCTAAGGAAAACGTGGGTTCTGCTCAACCCGTCGTTGAGACACCATCCATGGTTAACCTAACGCTGCTACCGTAGCCGAGTTGGCTAGGTTGGAATCCCGCTTGGATATTAATCACGCTGCTCACGTGGAACTCCTACAGGATGTTACCTCGTTGAGGAGCAGGTTGATAATGCCCAGGTGAGGGATGTCTCAGGAGACTTACGTCTTCTGAGAAGGGACGTGAATTCCATTATGGAAAATCTGGGTACCCCAGACGTCTTCGTCAGGAGTACCGGGCATTTGTCGAGGAAATGCGCACCGATATCGGTCGAATCCGTTCGCGCTTGAAACGCTGGAGGATACAATCCGTATGGATGAAGCTGTGGACGCACAGGTTCCTCAAGGAAATCCATCTGCGGATGAAGACCATCGTTCGGTGAAGCAGAAACGTCGACACCCAAACGAGTTCACTATGATTCGGATTCATCGCGCTCTGACTCGAGCGGCATGACTGAAGACAGTTCGTCAGATTCATCTGATAGTGATGACAACCGTCATAGTTCACGTTCGACACGGTCGAAAGCGACGCAGTCTACTCAGGCAGTGATGAGATCACGCGTGAAAGGACGGCGCCACTTGGGACTCAAGAGTTAAAAGCCGACGGACCCGCTCTACACAAAGCTGTTGTCGTACCGCTATTATCGGTTGGAGGATGTTACTTCGAATCGCTCCTCGCGAGGAACGGTAAGGTGAAGGACTACATTCGAAGGTTGAATGTTACCCTTGAAACAAGGAAGTTCTCGGGGACAGATCCTATCCTTATCTTGGATTTCTTGCCAGGTTCGTCCAGGAGGCCGATATACTCGGTATGAGTGAAGCACAGGCATATGTGCACTGCCGTACTTCCTAACAGGGATGCGGAAGATCAGTACAACTCAGTTCGAGGAACCTCGAGAGCCTCGGAAGGAGGAGTCACGTGTTGGCCGGAAGCCGTGAACTACCTTCTCAGGTCGTACGCGACTTCCAACGCGATTTACAGCGCTACTCTTGCTGTCGCGACACTAGACAGAAGAGTGGAGAATCTGAAACGGTTTATTCAACGCGGTTGAACAAGCGTTTCACGATGTGGTAATGTGTATTCCGCACAGGAGCGGTGTACCATGTTTGTTGATGGTTTGGACCCCACCATTCGGTCGTTGGTCGCTCGCCGACGCGAGGAAAAACGCCGAATGACGTACCTAGAGTTGGTTAATTACGCCCAGGCGAAGGAGAGACGTATCGAGCCCGCAACCCGGGGCAGCGCCGCTCGAAAGCGCTACTCGCGAGAGTTCGTCACCATCGATGTCGGTTTTGCGACGTGAACCGCTGTCGGTGACGCTGATAACGTCCACTTCATCGGAAGTAACCCCGATTCTTACGGATCTACGGACCTGCCGTCACCTCGATTCCGAGCACGGAAGAAGACCCGCATTGTATGCCCAAGGTGTCCGGGTGCCTGCAGCCCCGCTGCCTTACGCTAACAAATCGTCGCGTCTGAACCGCCCAGGGTGGAAGGACACAGCACCACAACGTCGAGTGGACAATCGCCCTCGCGACAAACCGGCCTCGGTCATATGTTACCAGTGCTACCTTCCAGGTCACGTATCGACGCAGTGCGTATTTCCGCCGTCGCACAGGCCGAAAATCATTGCGTATTACGACGCCCTCACGCCCGAGGAAAAGGAATCTGTTCCACGAAAGGAATATGATAAGGCCAGAGCTGAACTGGGATTACCGGTTCCGGTCTATGCTCAGCCCTCCGTCCGGCACAGGCACCTTCGAACAGGTTCAAGGCGAAGTACCCACGCATGGGGTTCAGTTAGGCCCCCGAACGGAGTTCACGCACCGAATTCGGTGAGCCCCGTTCAGAAAAACTGACTTCGGGAGTTTCCCCTACGAGAGGGGCGCCTTCCGAGCCGAAGTTAAAGGCGCCCGAGGCGTCACAGCTTCGCTCCCAGCTGTTAGAATCCTTTCAAGGATAGCGGCTACAACTGACGTGAGCTCAGAACACCTTTCGGTTCTACGTCGTCCGTGGATACGGTCCCGTAATCTCCGTATTCCGGAAAGAGTTCTTGTGATGGCAAGAGAAACTACAAAGTTTATGCCGATCTTGGCTTGTCTAACCAGTTCATGGTTCGACAGTTGTCTGTGTTGGATACAGGAGCTGCACCGAACCTGATTCACCTTGAGTTGGTGCCACCCGCGCTACGGGATGAAATTCGTCATGGTCCAGGTTTGGATATCGCGGATGCCAACAATAACCCGTTGCGTACTCTTGGGTACATACCTCTCATGGTACGATTAGGAACCTGTATGGTTAAAGTGGATTTCATGGTTTGCAAAAGCATTGCCGCACGGTGATACTCGGTTGTGACTTTTGTGATCGTTTTGTTGAAGCGATTCGACCTCGAGCTCGAGTTGTTACCATGGATGATGGTTCCGAAATACCGATTGTAAGGAAACCGCTAAAGAGAGCTACACGCAAGCGCGTCCCGCTCCCTGCTGCACAGGAAGTTCCAACCGTCGACCCGGTATCATCTAAGCTCCATGTGGCTCATGCCATCGCAATCCCTGCGCAATCCCAAGTTTGGGTCACCATAACTACTAAGCAGTCTGGCCTACGTGTGGTACAACCATTGCCATCATTGTATGATCAGAAGCAACTCGCTTTGGCGAACGGAGTAATCTCGGTGGAACCCGACAAACCATTCAGAGTTTTGGTCGCCAACTTTGCACAACCCGACAGTGGTTAGCTAAAAACCAAATCCTTGGTACCACTCTCCCACACCTGCTGCTATCGTACCGACGAAGATACCCGTTGCGGATGTTCTCGGTATAACCGATGCTAAGGAGGGGGAGGGATCAGCGGAAACCGCGTTTACCGCATCGGTTACCCCGGCGAGCGAAGTTACCGAATCGCTGGCACCCACCGAGGGTAAAGCGTTGCCACCAGGAACGGAAGATACAGACCCTGTCAAGGAACTGGAACAGTTGAATTTTAATCATGTACCTGAATCTCATAGAGGTAAGCTAAGAGAAATGTTGAGGAGTTCACACCCATGTGGGATGGATCCCTCGGGACAATTGGAATCACGGAACACCGTATTGACCTACTTCCAGGTACTAGCCCCATTTCCCAACACCCATACCGGGCTGGTCCCAAAGCTAGGGAAGAAGAGCAATCTCAGGTTGAGAAGATGTTACGCGCTGGCGTCATAGAGGCGGCTCAATCCGCTTGGGCCTCACCCGTGGTGCTAGTTCCAAAAGCGGACGGATCGTGGCGATTCTGTATTGATTACCGTCGTCTAAATTCGGTCACCGTCAAAGACGTTTATCCCATACCCAGGATGGACGAATACATTGACTCGCTTGGGAGTGCTACAGTGTTCACCGCCTTGGATGCCAATTGGGGATACTGGCAAGTTCCGATCCGTGAAAAGGATAAGGACAAAACTGCTTTTGTGTGCCACCAAGGTTTGTACCGGTTTAAACGAATGCCGTTCGGATTAACCAACGCGCCGGCTACGTTTCAACGTGCTATCGATATCCTCTTGGCTCGATTCAAGTGGAAGACCTGCTTGGTGTATCTTGACGATATCATCGTGTTCTCCGATAACCTTGATGACCACTTAACACACGTCCGGGACGTCATGAGAGTCCTCAGGGACGCGGGCATTACGCTGAAACTCAAGAAGTGCGAGTTCTTCACAGATTCTGTCAAATACCTAGGGCATATCATTCGACCTGGACAGCTCTCAGTTGACGCAGTTCGCGTGAAGTCGCTGAAGGAAGCGAAACACCCTACGACACAAACGGAACTCCGCAGTTTTCTGGGTCTTTGTAATGTATATCGGCGTTTTGTCCCGAACTTCGCAGATATTGCGACCCCCTTAACCACCTTTTGAGAAAAGGTCAACCAGTTCAACTGGAACCTCTAGGCAACGCGGAAGCGTCTGCTTTTTCGGCATTAATTGACGCAGTAACGTCACCGCCAATCTTGGCTTTGCCTAAGCTAGGACTTCCATTCGAAGTAGACACTGACGCCAGTGCACACCAGGTTGGTTGCGTCCTGTTTCAGGTCACGGAAGACGGCGTGAGACATCCAATTGGATACTGGTCGCGATCCTTGAACGTACACGAACGTAACTACTCAGTTTCGGAGAAAGAGTGCTTAGCCGTTGTATGGGCTCTAACTACACTGAGACCATATCTTATGGGCAACCATTTTACGGTACATACGGACCACTCATCTCTCCGATGGCTCATGGAAATCTCGGAACCATCAGGAAGCTTGATGCGTTGGCGCTTGAGGTTATCGGAGTTCGATTTCACAGTTACGTACAAAAAAGGAACGTTGAATCTGCAGGCAGATGCACTCTCCCGCTTGGGGACAGATGCAGAAGCGGCACCAGTTGACGATCTGGACATACCATGCTTTATGGTGGAAGAACAAGCAGGTTGGGTCGAATCCTTGTCGGATGACATCTGTGACGACATCCTGCTCACTTCTCAGAAGTTGGATCCCTTGACTGGATCTTTTGTACCCATCACTCCCGAGGAGATGATCCGAGAACAGCAAACGGATGAGTTTTGTACCCGAATTCGCGCTCGTCTCAATGGAGGAGATCGTATACCTTTTCAGGTTAACGATCAGGGGTACCTGGTTAGGTTAGTCGAAGCGTATACCCAAATTGTGGTCCCATACTCGCTGCAAAACCGTGTGTTGGTCATGACACACTATGTGAAGGTAGGAGCCCACCCAGGAGGTCGAAAACTATACTTGACCCTGCGTAGGGATTTTTACTGGCCGTCAATGGCATTGGACTGCTACGCAGTACGACGCTCTTGCACCGAGTGCGCTAAGAATAACGTGAAACTTCGTAAGTACTCGAAGAAGTTAACGCTGTTCCCAGCACGGTCTCCTTTGGAGTTTATCGCTATCGATATCTTAGGTGAATTGATCAGAACCGCAAGAGGTAATCGATACCTTCTGGTTATCACCGATCGGTTCTCTAAGTTGGTACGGACAGTCCCGCTGAAACGGATTACGGCCACCGTGGTTGCACAAGCTTTTGTCACCCACTGGGTCTTTGTGTACGGTCCACCGGTTCATCTATTATCAGATAACGGCTCACAGTTCACGTCGAAGTTTTTCCAGGACGTCTGTCGGATCTTGAGTGTCAAGAATCTATTTACGACCACCTACCACCCCCAAACAAATGGTCAGGTAGAACGATTTAACCGTACCATGCTGAATGCATTAAGATCTTATGTGGCAGATCATCCTAAGGATTGGGATTTGTATACGGACGCTATTACGTATGCGTACAACACCCAAGTCCACCGGGTAACGAAGCTAGCACCTTTTGAGTTGGTATTGTCAAGAGTACCGCCACCGGTTGCAATCGAGGCTCAAGAAACGCTTTCTACGTACCCGTCTGTTGGGTTATACAGGAACGCTTGGAAGGATTGGTTAACCAAAATGGTACCGGTCGCTCGCACAGCGATGGATAAGGCGCAGGCCGCTTATAAGCGCAACTTCGATGCGAAGGTTAAGACCCCATTACCAAAGGTCAAACCAGACGATATGGTATTTCTCCGCAAAGAATACTATAATCCGGAGAAGGAACGCCGCCACAAGCTCTCGCCTATCGCGGAAGGACCCTACAAGGTTATTTCCGTCACGGACGATACCGTAGTATTGGATATCAATAATCTCCACGAGCGGATGTCGTTAGACCGTGTCGCGCTGGCACCACCACCCTACGTTCACGTTAACACCCAACTGGGTGAAGCTACAGGGGACGAACAGGTCGTATCTTCGCGCCCTGCGACTCTCCGCCCTGATCGCGGCTTATCGGATCTACCGAAGTCAGAATCACCCACGCGGGTAGCACAACCCGTTGCGGGAGACGAAGAGGAAAACTCAACTAGAGTTGACCCCCCACCGGACGTCGTGGCTCCCGTGCCACCGCCTAAGGAGGGGGAGGAAAGTACGGAACCCGTTACACCGGCGTCGCACGGTCACACTGTGTCGCAAGGTACCGCCACCAATCTCGCGGTCTCTACCGATAGCGTTGTGGTGCGCCGAGGCGCTGTACCTCGTGGTGATACTCCGTCGAGTTCGTTGAGCAATGCGCTGGAAACGACACGACCCACCCAAGGGGTACACACCGCTGTGGATAACGTAACCCCGTCGGGAACACCACAACTGAGTGAGGTCACCACCCGCAGAGCGGAGAAGACAGTATCTGTAGACCCGGGCTTCCCGGAGAACGCAGAGCCGCAAGCGGTAGATCAGCTCAATGTTACCGACCGGTGTTAACCACGCCGTGGTTTGAGGAAACGAGAAGTCGTACTTACCCGCGTATTATTTGGGAAAACAACCTTGGAAAGGTGAAGTACGAAGTACGAGTTTGGAAACCGTCGATGGTGCACCCACGCCGCGTGGCAGAAGACTCATGACACACCCAAGTGGAGAGTAACACGTTGTGTGACGTGGTGACGTACGGAGAGCACCGCCGACGCGGGGAACTGCTGACAGTAAGTCGCGTGCGCGAGTACCACACGTGCACGGTGCGCGATGTACGGTCGCCAACCGTAGGCGAACGGACACCTGTTAGGGTAACGCGTGGCTCACACGTGCCACCGCCTGGCCAACCAGAAGGCCGCGATATGCACCGTGATTGGTCAATCCGCCTCCATGGCGCACGAGCGAAACCCTGCCCGTTCTCCGTCGCACGGACGATCCTTCTGGATAGCAAGAGGGAGCTCAGAATCCCGAAGCTACCGTTGGACGGTCGGAAGCTCAACCAAAACGAGCCGAAGCTCGTCAGACTCAAGAAGGAGAGTATTTCAAGAAGAACCTTTCAGGTTGAAGATTGGACGCTCCTGGCGTAAGTTGTAGTTGTCGTGCAGCGAGGAACTCCTAGTGAGTCGTGACTGGTTAAGTCCAAGAGGAACCCCTCTAGAGGTTAGCCGGCCACCACCTCGCCACCCTCGAAGGTACGGAACCACAATGGGTGAAGGAGAGCAGTCAAACACCGAGGTGTACCCGCAGGAATACGTGATCGAACGTATCGTACGTCATGTTGTAGACCCCGATGGGACGGTACTGTACCAAGTGCGATGGTATGGCTACTCCGCCGAGGAGGACACCATGGAGCCGGTCGAGCACCTACCTAGGTCGAAGATCGTTTCATACCACCGTCGCACTCGGTCAGCCTTGCCGTCCAACCTGGACCAAGCCCAGGTGGGATAAGAACCGTTCCCGGTGAGGAGCTTTCAACTATACCGCGATGCGGAAGACTCAGAATGGAGAGTTGACCCCTTCTGTGTGGGGATGAATGAAGGAAGAAGACCAATGAAGCGGTGAAGACTTAACTAGAGGAAGTGAGAAGAAAGAAAGAAGAGCATACCGAAATGCCGGTTGTACCGATTTAAAACGGTTAGAGTAGAAGAAGCACCAAAGAAGTGAAGTACACTTGAACACAGTGTGAGTGAAGAAGTAATCGAAGATCGATCAAGTTCGTGGAGAACAGGCAAAAGGGTGAAGGGAAAGTTACCACTAGATGGTTTTACTGTTTCTATCTTATACTAAGGACCAAGTCCTCCAGCCCTGCTGGTCATCTTACACCCCCGATGAGGGACCGGCACCGCCGCTACCGGAGGGACCCTGCGAAGGGTGCGGAACGGCGTAAGCCAGTATCCCTGCCATAGTGGTGAGATGATCGGGCACGATAATTCCAGCGTTCTGGAGACTGGCGCGCAACATCGCGATGTTCGCCGGAGAATCTCCCGGAGCGACCGGAGCTGTCGGGGCCGGAAGGACCGAAGGAACGGTAGCCGCTACAGGGGCCGGACCCACCACCGGAACACTCGCTTGAGTCGGAACATTCCAACCCACAGGAGCCTGGGGTACCCCGCCGCTGGCGTGCAACACCTGATTCGCCGCCGGTAGGTCGTTCACCAACTCCTGGTCCATCTCGACGAGTGCTCCCGCCGCCTCTCCACCGGTATCCATGTTCGGATCATCCAGATCTACTGGGGCGACCCAGTTGTCACTGAACATGAACCCAACGGGGTGACTGTCTGGAATCGACCGTGGCTGGTTCGCTGCCCACTCGGCATACGCGCTAGTCGTCATCGTACCCTCCCATGGGTCGTAATACACGAAATCTCCTGCGGTGGGATGTCTCCTACCGGGTGAGCGGTCGTAGTGACGACGAGGACCTTTCCCACGCTGCGAACGGGGCACCGTTTCCCAATCGACTCCATCGATAACATCCAAGATGTAATGGATCTCATCCACGTTCTCTTCGGACCCCAAGGGAGTGTGCAAATCCAGCGAGCGGATAATGCTGCGAAGCATCGGCGGAATATACCAAACACGGTAGTTGTCGTAAGCCTCCCAGAGGAGAAACGCTGCTACGCGTGCCGCCCACTCGCCGGCTACCAGACCCCACCATCCTGAACGCGGATCGCTGATCAATCGGGAGCCGATGTAACTCAAGCACGGAGGCAGTTCTGCAAAACACCCTTTGGGTACCTCCACATCACGCCACCAATCTGGTAGAGGAGGGAACCGTCCAACAAAGGCCTGCGGTCTGTACCTCTCGGTCTCGATATTCGGGTACGGAATCAGGTACCCATGACGGGAACGAGCTTTCCGCTCAAACCGAATGCGGTTGACGAACCCACCCTGGGAAGCGTTCTTGCGAAGATAACGGAACTCCGCTCGGAGTATGGGCCGATTCCAGCACAACATCAACCTCGATGTGGTCGGGCCATCGCCAGCGTACCGCGCATGGTCGAACGTCGCCAAGTTGTCTCCATATCGGACTTCACCGAAAGTACGGTAGAACGGAGTATCGAACCCATATGACGGTGGAACCAGGTGCTCGAGGTGCACTCGACTGAGTCTCTTGTACGCCAACTTCGCGTGTTCCGCGCGCGCGGTGTTCAGATTCTCACCCTCGCGGGTATCGTACCGGAGGAGCATCGGGTCGATCGCTATACGAACTTTCCATTCTGGGGATTGCACTACCGCTAACGGCAGACCGCCCGGTAGGAAGCCGTTTTCGGCATACGACTCCAGGAGAGTGTCATCGTTAACAGCTACCGGATGAAACCACGGTGCACGGCTGAACGCAAACCCATCACGGAGTGGATCGCGTACTGCGAGAGATTCCTTCGATATCCAACCAGCTTGGTTCGCCATCAGCGGCATCGCTTGCGCTGAATTCCATAACGGAACGTTCACCGGGACCATCGGTTGAGACTGAGGCAGTGGAGCCGTCGCAGAACCCGGCTGAGGGTAGTTCGACGCGCTCGCCTGACCCGTCGGGTGATGAGGAAACTGATTCGGGTTCATCGGAATGACAGATGATGTACTGTGATCGAGTTCGGATACTTGAATACTCTGTTCGCTTGAGTGTGTATCGCGCTTGCGAGGTATAGAAACCGAGGAGTTGGTACCGCTCATGATTGTGACGTATTTACGTACTTGCGTTTCGCACAAAACTTCAGCCTCGAAGTCGTTCTCGGCTCTAAGGAGGGGGAGATGTAGAGCAACGCATTTTGCGTGGTTATCAGGATGATGCGCCTCATATACTCAGGGGAGTGATACGAGGATGCACTCGAAGAGTTATGAGTTGGACCCAATTTTGGCGGTTACTTTTGGAATGGCTTTCCCACAGTTATCTGTAATCAGGGTTGCCATTGCTGGCCAATACCGCTAGGTGGACGCGTGTACTACACCACCGTGTGTGTGCATATTACGGGACAATAGGTAGTGCACCTGAGGTGCCTGACACTGGGCTAGCCACGTGTACGGACCCCTGCGGGTGTGCACCACGTGTACATAGTTAGTTTAGACCTACTTAGGTGAGCTCGACCTCGTCGTCGCGAGCACCTTTGTAAAGTCAACCCGAGCACTTCTAAGTGAACTCTTTGTCGAGTAGCGCTCTCCCGAGTGGACTCTACACGAGTGAGGCTCTGGCGCCAACCGCCTACGTGGGTTATCACTCTCGCGAGTATAGCCACGTCTGGTTACGGTGGTCCTACCCTCTCGGTACCTTTGAGGAACATCTGTCGTTGATGTCGGGACCTGAGGGTCGTACCGAGGAGGTATAGGACTACATTACGAAGTGATCCGACTCTGTATAGAGTTTTGCCGTGTTTACGGAAACCCGTGCATTACCGTTGGAGGATCTCGCCCCGCTCCGGGCACAGTGCCGAGGAGGCCCTACCCGTCGCGTGTGGGTGTTGTTTGGTTGTTGTTTTCTGTTGCTTTCCCTCTCGGGACTACACCTGTCGTTGGTCGTGTTTCATCGTTGCCGATACCACCCCATCTCTGGAGTTTCTCATCGTTTCCTCACCACGTGGCCTATCACCTCTGTAGGTATAGCCAGTTGCCACTTCGGCCTTACAACCGAGTTACGGTGGTACAGAGGGCTCTGTCACTGGTCTGCCATCTCTCACGAGAGCGGACCTTCGGACAGTCTGGTGGGTTTCACTCTTCCGAGTTTGCCCCACAGATATCTTCGTTTGCGGTTCTTGCTTCAACAATTTCATCTGAGCCCGTGTTTCATCAAGCGCGCGAGCCATGTTTTGGATCATTTGGCCTGCACGCACCTGTGGGGGTGTGCCTGGGTTGCCTTGAGGGGTCGTCATGGTATGAGCTGCGCGAACGGAGAACCTTTGAAATTGGCTCAAATCGGGGGGTTGCCAAAATAAATTGTCTAATTTTTCGAAAAGTGCAAATCACGCCTCGCGCTGCCACTTTAAAAAATTGCAATTTGCAGGTTGCAGACAAGCAGTGCCGCGCGCCTGGCCTAGTGGGTAGGCGGCGCCGGTGCAATTTTAGAGGTTCTAGGTTCGATTTCCTTCGCTGTAAGTTGCAATTGCAGCCGGAGTGGTTCAATTAAGGTTTCTTCAGTTCAATTACAAAGCGTCAAGCGAGTGGGAAGATAGTAAGCCCTGTATGGCGACTTCTTCCTTGACAATGCTAAGTAATACGAACGTAGCGGAAACTGGAACACAACCACAAACGGTAGCTTATAGGGTAGAACAACCGATTCTTGGAAACTTTTGTCAACACAAGGTGTTTACGTTATAATTTACTTGAAATAACGCTATTGACGTCGGTTTTCCCTGTTGACAGCTGCTTGGTGCTTGCGTTCACCTCGGTGATCCTCGTAATGCTTCCAATTATTGAACGAGAGTATACCATATTCGTAACAGCCCAGTGGGGAGCGCTTGTTCTGGAGCTTGTTGCGGTGTCGGCTACCAGACAAATGTTCGCGAAGTTGCATTCGGCTATTGAAACGGAGTTCGCAGTCGTCACACCTGGGAGTCTTCAATCGACGTGGAAGGTTACGTACACGCCGTCGCTTGATTCGATCGGTGGCCACGCGAAGGATATGGATATTAGCCGTGTCGTCTATGCGGGGCAGATGACGTGGAGTACCCTCGGTAGCCTCGGTAACCGATCGGTTCCTTGAAATCGGATTGCTGTCAACAGGATCGGGTTGTTGACGAGCTGGTGACGACGGTGGTGATGGTGTGTATGAAGGTGATGTACTCGGTTCCAAGGTGGACACGGCAGCGGAAACAGGGGTTTCGGTGGTGTTGACAGGGGGTGGCGGCGGTGGTGGCGATGATGGCGGTTCGGTGGATATTTCCGTGTTCGTATAGAACGACGGCGGTGACGGCGGTACTTGGGATCGGCGTATTGAGCTCACTGGAAACACCAAAATTGGGTCAGAAATCAACAGTCAGTAAAGAGCTGGACGTCTGTGGCTCATCCAAACCTAGGGAATTTTGTATAGCAAAATCCACTAGGGCTGGATCGTCACTCACTTTCAAATGAGCGCAATACTTACTTGCGATGCTACCAATGTTAGAACACTGGGTCTGAGGTTGAACAATGGTTGAGAACGTGAACGATGGTGACTGCCGAGGAGAGTTCGGGCAGTCGACCAGGGTTTATATGGAGAATCGGACCTTCGAAAATAAGGTCGCTAACGCAGCTTTCTAGAATATCCCTCAAACTAATGTGTCTATGAGTACTGGCCCTTGCGTCGGATTTAGTGTAGAAACTGTGCGTAGAAATCGACAGTGGAGTCTTCTAGAAGCTTCTAGAAGTTCCTGCAACGTGTCCATTTGTAGAAGTTCCAGCAAGGCACCGAAACTATGAAGTCAGTCATGACGTCAACTGACGAGGCAGACATCACACGTGACATGTCTTGGTAACATTATGACAACTAATGTCAAACAAAGACTCTGAGGATCTTTAGGGTATCAAATCGGATCGCTAGACCACGCGGAATTCAGAAAAATCATCAAAACATTAAATGACTATCTAAAAGCATAGCAATATAACAAATTCAAATAAAAACATGACCAGAATTAACGAAATCGTAACAAAACTACACACACCCCGCTCGCGTCCATAAGCCCTAGAATATAACATACTAACCAAATGATATCTCAGTAAACATAGTAGTATAAACATCGAACGTTTCCTACACACAAAGTGCGTAGTCCTCGTTGTCGTCCAAAAGCAAAGACCACGATGGTTCTAAGCAATGACTTCACCACTCAAGCGATCGAGACTTTTGTGAGTCTCACACCCGCTGCATTCACCGTAGGGCGCCAAACGACAATCTAGCATTCACTGCGGGCACAGCGTGTGCAATAAATCCCATTGACATCCTCCCTGTCAATCCAGGAGCAGATCACGTACAGGAACCGTAACAACCGGATCATGCTAACCAGTGCAGCAGCCAGGGCTGTAACCAATATAATTGCAAGTAATTGCACCTTAAAACGCAGTAAACAATATTTCTATATATTGCACCTGATCTTCCAATAATAATTGGAACATTGGTGCGCAAAATTTGCAAGAAAATTAGCAATAACCGAATGGGTTTGCAATATTCTAGCAATGTTGGTAAGCTGATAAATGCCGATACATGCCAAAGAATACGTTTTGAAGTTTAGCATTTACATTTGTATGTGAACTACCAATTTTAATTTGATATTAAAGCCTCTTTGACAGCATGCTCCTCAAGACAATCAACAACTCAATCTAATCTTGCACCATTTATTGCTTCAGAAAACAAATCTTTGTCCCTAAATCTTTTGTTAATCTTCAAAAACTAATGCTTCGAAAATTTGTGGTGTCATAGTTTTTCTAATGTCAGACAATATGTTCTTTAGGGTGCCTCAAAGTCTTTCCACCTTGGCTACTGATCCCAAAATAAAGTCAAAGTTTATGTATTCCTGTTTCTTGATAGACACGCCTTCATGTTTACGTGATATTTATTCGTTACAGCACCCATTTCCAGAATTCAATAAATCCAGCAATATCATAGCATTTTGCAATATGAGCTCCAATATGAAATGTAACTGCAATATGTATTGCAATAGGTAATACTACTTCCAATATGAAATAATTATTGCATATTTTAATATATTGCGATAGCAATTAATTACAACACAGCTCTGGCAGCAACGTGCTGAACCCAATAATTGCAGACAATTCAGAAGTAATTTCTGTACACAACAACCAGCTATGTTCCTATTTCAGCAAAGTAGCATGCAGTAAATCCACGATGCCACCTAGTTTCCCCGACGACTTTGGACTCCAACAAGGCGCAAGCGGTGAGCCTCGTCACAGCCTCGGTTCGCCTTTTTAACCGGCTTTCGCATCTCTTGTCTTCGTTCTAGTTGTTTCTGCTTGTTGCAGACACCACTACCGCTCAGTCGATTACAGGGGCCGCTGCGGCTGTGGGACAAAAGAATTAGACTCCAGAAGTCGGCTTAGGCGCGACTATGTCGACACAATGTGGTGTCTCACCACTCACCACTTATAGACCGGCCACGACAACAGCGACCTCGCCATGAATTGAAAGCCATCTATGGCCGGCAACAAGGGTCGAATACTGTCGTGAGGCGGCTGAGAAACGCAAACCAGGCATGAAGGACGCAGATCCGGCCAAGGTCCGGAGGGCTCAACGGCAAATCTTCACACAAATACAGGACAGACTGTGAAGCCAGGGGTGGCCAATCGAAACGATGGTACGGAAAAAAATGAAACGAATCAACACGTCGAATTGCGCAGTGTCCGTGTTCCGAAGTACCCCTGTCGGCAGCGGAAATCTTGATATTTCCTAGTCAGCAACATCTTTTAAATCGGCGAAATGCGGATGTCACAGAGGTCACCTCTGATGACGAAATCTATCAGACGTAGAGTTTTGGTAAAGTTCTTTCAGTGACTCGAGAGAAGAGTCCAACTTAAGATTCGTACATAGTATAGCACTAATCCGGGCGCGTACGTCGATTCAGTTCGACAAAGTGTCCAGGTTTTTTGGGAAACGCATTTACTAATAGTGCCGCGAACGGCCCGGGGTGGCTCTGAACTACAAGAAAACAACCAGGTAAGGCCTGTACGACAAGAGTGACGGAGAGGTATAGTCGAACGACGAGATTCAATACGTTGAACACGGTTGTGTTTCGCCCTACCAGTTCGGGGTTAGAATATACCACGGTCCGGCATATTACGCACGTAACCACGACGAGCCTGCATGGGGCGAAAGCTGCGCCGCTTAAAACAGCATCTCCGGCCCAGGTCTAAATGACATCATGATACAGCATTCCGTATGGCACGTACCAATGCAATGCGACGTTCACCTAAATGGCAACCGCCTTTCATTAGCATCTAGTGGTACACCACATGCAATCGATGCTCCGGACAGGTACCGCGTTGTCTATCTCAGGACACCTGTGCTGGTATCCAGTCACGGGCATTGGCATCGACTTAAAAGCTCACGGAAGTACCATGTACAGGACTCGACCATGAAGATATCGAACACAGATTTCTTTTGCGTACACGCATCTGTTATCAATGCCGCATTCCGGGTTGCTGGTCTCCCGTTCACAAAGGTCACACTTCTGTCCACCAGCATACCAGCTCAAATGAATTTCGCTGACGCTGCTAGGGGGTTAAAGCAGAAGTTCAAGAGCCTACAACTCGAGCGGTTCAACGCTATACCGAGGGAAGCAAACTAAATGCGATGGATCGTACCACAAATCACCGTTGTATACATTGCACTTCTTCGGGCTAGGAATGTAGACCATGTGGTCTGCGTTGACGCCAAAATATCTGAAGGTCTCTATGTGGCTGAAGCTCTTCCGATGGAACTCTCCTAGGAAGCCTTATGCAGCTGTTTAGGAGGCACCGGAAAAGGTGTGAGGGTCATGGAACTTCGCCAGCTCCGCTTTAGTGGAAGTTTTAAGGGAGTCATGACGAAACGAGAGAGTTCAGACAGGCCCAAGTAAACCTTTCACACATGGATTATGCGGTTGAACTGGAGACCCTCCTGGAGTTTTGCAAGACACTCTCTTCGATCATTCCCTTGCACATGACCTCGTTCAGCTTGCGAAACATTACTATGTTTTTCTTCGTCAATGCGTCCGCTAGGCTCAGCATGCCTTGAATTCACTGCAAAACCGAGATTTCTCCGGGCTGGAACGAATCTCTAAGCCTTGCAACGGTTGAGCGGAGACGATAGTCCTTGCCTTCGTGAAGGGTCGTTATTGTGGAGTAGAGTTCATCGGAATCCACAGTCAAGACAAACGGGAGACTCGTCGGCGCATTATAGATTTCCACAATTGCAGTGGACATCGAGGAGCCACGATCAGCTGAGTGGGCTGCAGGCAAGATTTCGGCACCGATTGAAGTGAAGGAGACTCTGGGCTGCTTAGAGCCCGTCCAGTCGAGTGCATGGAATATAAGACTCCCACCCCCCGCTAGCATGGATAGTCCCAAGATGTGTCCCGTTTGTCGGTAGGATCCCTTACCTTGACTTGCATCCGAAAACGCGAGGTATCGTGCAGCAGCTGTTAGCGAGAAGGACGAAGGTAAAAAAGCTCGGGCTTAAGAGACATCATCCCACCAAGAACTTGGTTCGCCAGTACCTCGATGTTCTTTGTTGCAGATAGCTGGCGGCGAAGGAGGCTTGGGGTAGTACTCCATGACCTAGGAAGTTAAGGGCTCCGGTAATTCCAAGAAACGCGGTTCTCTCTACCCCTGTACATAGTTAATCGAAGCGCTTGCGGCGCTCCCTCGAGATGGATAGCATGGATATGTTCTTCAGATACTTCTTCATGTTGACGAAAATGAAGTTATCATCCTTACGCTCAATTTGCAGTGGATTAAAGATGAGCTTCAAGAAGGTGTCGAACTTCCTAACCGGGAACCGCTTGCTGATATCAACATGGAAGCTTTGAAGATCAGGCAAGAGTCCGGCTAGTAGCACATCATCGACCACTTTGGCCATTGCAAGTTTGATCGAGACGTAATCGCTACGCAGAACGAAGATCTGAGGGGGGCCAGGGACAATTTAGAGGTTTTGTCCCGAGAGCCACTTCTCCACAGCCAGTTGACAAAGGCGTCCAGACTCCACGAGACCGTAGGTGGGCGCTAGCATCTTCCAAACATGACGTGGCCTAGCCCAGCTCTTTGGCGGTACCATACGTATGTCCCTATTAAGGTCACCGCCGTGCACGTATGCCCCTTTTATATCAATGGTGGCCAAAGGAAGTCCAAGTGTGGCAGCGACTGACAGGACTGTTCGGATCACTGGGAACTGCACTGCTGGCGAGTGCTTACGGATCCTATCCTTTTTTTTTTCTTATCGCGGTTGCCTTGAGGAACCAGTCGACATTTTAGACGAAGTGCGCCACGCTCACAGTCATTCTCGATGTGGAAGAAATAGTCTGAAGTCACGATGTTGGCCAACTTCGGAACCGCCTATCGGTGAATCTCCTGGTAGCGACCATTGCATACAGCCTTTTCCTTAGCTATAGCCTTATCAACGACCCATACTGGATTAAACTCCGTCCTCGACTCCGATACATGCTGCTTCCCCACCACTTCAATAGCACTTCTCAGGATTTTCTGCTCCGCCGAACGTAGGTGGACCGGGGGCAAAAGTTTGACCACAGGTGTGTCCCCAATATCTTTTCTCAGGACGAAGAGGGTCATATGGAGCTCCAATGTCACGTTCAGGAATGTCAACTACTCGAAGCTTCTCCCCAGCTAGTAGCGAACGTACGTTTGGATGGTATGACCAGAGAGTAAGTTCATCGTTCAGCAGAAACTTCACTGAAGTTTGGCATTGTGGATCCGAGGTCTGCTTTGGCGGGCTGCGTGGTTCCACAGCAGTAAGGATATTCGCATTGTTATCTTTTCCTTCCACAATCCCATGAGACGGTAACGCAGTGTTCCCCATTTGGTCCAGTTCGACGCGCAACGATGACGTTGAAATCCGGCGAACATCTCCGTATGCTGATCTGATGATGTGACCGTGATGGTTCGCATTGGAGGAGAGTAACAGTGAGTGGTTCGGCGCTCCTCTGACAAACCGAACAAAAGCGCCAGGATCCATCTGATTTCGGAGCCAGTACAACTAGGGATGCCCATGGCGACTGAGCCGGTTCTATCACGCCAGCTCGAAGCATCTTGTTGACCTGAAACTCCTCTTCTTCCTGAGCCTTTCGACCTGCTCTGTAAGGGTGCTGATCAATCGGCTTAGTGTACGGAAGCAAGTCAATCCGGTGTTCTGTGGTTGATACCTCTCCGAGGGAACCATCCCACATCGGTGTAAACTCTCGCAACATATCACGCAACTTCTCGCGGTGTGAATCCGGTACATGACAGAGATCCAACTCTTCTAGTTCCTTAACTCGGTCAAGGGTGTCATAACTCGTAGATGTGGTCCTAACTTGAGAATCATTCGTGGTGTTAACCGTCTGAGACGGGTTCGGCGCAGACAAGCGCGATGATTTCCCATCCCCCTCCTCAGAGTGAGACGCTACAGCCGTTTCTTCGGCAATCCAGAGCATCTCGGCGGCAGTCATCTTTGTAGGGATGAGCGCCGTCGGGTGCGGTAGTACCAGTACTACCTTGCAACAAAACCGAATGACAAAACTGTACGACTCCGGCCAGCGCACTGAACCTCAGAGCGAGTCAGGTGAACCCCGTAAACCACGCGGTGTAGCAGTAACTTGAACCCATACTTGGGACTCCGGCGGAATGGCGATTGCCCGTGCAACACGGAGTTTTGGCGACTTCTTCGGAGGTGTGGAATCCTGCAACGGCAGGTAACGGAACCAGCTTTGCTGAGGCCCTCCGCAGAGAGCGGCGAATAATCGGCACAGTAGATCCATCTTCCATGGTTACCTCTCGTGCACTCGGCTTAATGGCTTCGACATATATGTCACAGAAGTCACACCTAGAATGACAGGGGCAGCGAGTGTCTTGCAAGCGATGAACTCAACCTGCTCGATGCAGTTACCAATCGTGACAATGAGTGACACCATTCCAGCCGTTTGTGACGGGTTATTGTTAGCATCTGCCACGTCCATGACGGGTCCTTGACGAACTCGACAACGGATTTCCGGCGGAAGTAACGACTCAACGATGAAGTTGGGGCCAGCACCTGTATCTAAGACAGAGAGATGACGCACCACATACTGGGTGGATAGGCTGAGGTCAGCAAGGATCTTGTAGTTTCGCTTGGCCATTACCATGACTCGATCCGGGATCGGGTTGTTCCTGAACCGTATCCACGGGCAACGCAACACACCAATGGTGGTAGAGTCCACGTCCAAAACGGTCTGTTTCCTCGAAAGGATTCTAACCTGGGAGCGAGGCGGTGACGCCTCGGGTGCCGTAGACCTCAACTCGGGCGCCTCTCCATTGGGGGCTCCCATACTCAGTGTAACTGAGTTCCATCCGTTCTAACGAGAACGGCGTCCTGTGTGACAGGGACCTTCGAAGATTCTTGTGGAACAGCGCCAGAACTACCCGCAGCAGCGGTGGCCGCCGGGGATTGAACCGGTGAAGCTTTGACCTTGGTCTAACCAGAGTGCAGTAGCGCAGCTATTTCTGCGGCAGAAATCCTCCCAGGAAACTCGGTCTTCGGCCGCAGATAAGCGGTTACCGGGACTGACGCCTGCTCGGCGGGGTCAGCACTTCAAAATTCGCCACAACCGTCGACATTTCTCTCATTGAGAGATTGCAGTTCGGAGCTGCATGAACGTGGTTGTAACATGTGAAACAGATCAGTGGGGGTCTACCGGAGCTCCGTGGGTCTTGCATCTTCACCGATCGTGGGTCTACCCAACCAGGTCGCTGGTAACGAATACCTGAGTAAGGTACTTGTGGGCCGCGAACGCGTGGACGGTCTGCATGAAGCAGAGCATCTTCCGTCTTCGACGAGGCTTCCAATGTAGAAGGCAACTCCGTAGTCCGGATAGAATCCAGATCCACTTGTGCGAGGTGCAGATTATCCACCTCGTGGCCAGTATAGCCCTGCGGAAGCAGTGAAGCAGATGAATACTCTCCTTCGAGGTGCAGTGCCTTCGATGAAACCCGATGACCGGTGCGAGCGCTCAGTGCGTCGCCTTCCGCTTTCGCGAACTGGACTAGCTCCAGATAGATAGTCTTTCTCCTGTCTTCCCGTCGTTAGGCCACCAAAGTGCGAATAGCCGGATTCAATCCGTTGATAAACAAAGTACAACGCTCATTAGCGGAATAAACGTTACCGCTTCTGTGAAAGGCTTTGTTCAGTCGAACTGAAAATTCGGTCTCCGATTCCTTCGGGCGTTGCTTCTTCTCCCGCAGCGCGGTGATAGCCTCTTCAATGGCAATCCCCGTAGCGTACGAGCGTAGCAAGTACTGCACAGCTTCAGGCCAGCAGATAACCCCTCCTTCAGAGGCACGTGAGGAACCTCTTACAGAGTTGAACTGATCTTCAGCGAGTCCACGTAGGAAATACAGTAGCGCGACATAGGCTTGCCCTTCACTCATGCCGAGTATGTCAGCTTCCGCTACAAAGCGTGAAAGAAAATCCAGCACCAAGATTGGGTCCTCTCCAGTAAAGAACTGGTTTCGAAACGTGATGGACATTCGCTTGGTACAGTCCTTCACTTTACCCGTACCTCGGGGTGTACGATCCAAACTGGAATCTTCCAAACGGTAGTACCGGTAAGACAGCAACCTTCTGTACAAGGGATTCGTAGGCTTCAGCTCCTTCAAACCGGAGTGCTTCCTCCCCTTCTCTCTGGTGCGAATCCCACCGCTGGTGGTTGAAGATGGACGCGAGCGCGAGGCACGCCCGCGGCGTTCACCATCAACTGATGAGTCTGACGAAGAAAATTCCGCTGAGCGGTTTGAAATACCAGAGGACTTAGACGAATCCGAATCATACTTGGCAACATTCCTCTTCTTAGAGCGGTGCTTCTTGGAATTGCGGTCACGTATCAGGCGAGACGTGCCTGCGATTGCGGTAGTGGGGCCATCATCCTCGCGGATGGTGGCTCCCAACGTCTCAAGACGGCCAAGAATCCGAATGAATTTCGTGTCTACCTCCTCGGTAAAACCGGGATATCCTTGAAGTACCTATAAAAGAGAGTTGACATCCTTCCGTAAAATACGTAGATCATCAGACACACCTCCGATGAGGGTAGCGTCAACCTTCACACGAAGTGTGTCGACGTCGGAAACGAGTGCAGCATGTGAACTACGCATGACTGCGGTTTGAGCCTCAAGCACACGAACGTGAGCCTCCAACTCGATTACGAGCCCATCTTTCGCCGCAACGGCAGGTTAAGGACCCTCCAAAGGAGCAAATGAGGGCCCAGCTACTGAGACGTCCGACGACTTAGGCATTTGCTTCCGGCTTTCCGGGTTCTTCTCAACTCCAACAGGAGGCTCTGGAACAGACCGCGAACGTGGAGGTAAACCTGAGCCAACCGACCGAGCCTTAGAGGGACTCGGGCTTTTGCCGGAACCCATCCGTGACAGGGAGAAAAGACGAGAGAACTGGGAACAACCAAGCAAACAAACAAATTAACCTCGATTGAGTGTAGCGTCCTCACATGAGTGACGATAGCCGACAAATCGGGCGAACAAACCGTACCCACGGGAACAGCCATAAAAAGGAATTAAGGTAGTTCGACCAGATTGTTGGGACAGGTTCAAAACCCAAACGGGGTGACAACAACCGTACAGACGGGAACCACACACTACGGAAATAAGTAGTGCCACCGGTAACGAACCGCGCCCAAACAACAACCCAAAATGAGAAAACGAAAACAACTCGACGTCAAGACGGTGATGATTTCCAGTAACCACTATGAATGTTCTCCAAAACCAGTAACGAACCGGCAAACCGAAAATTGATCAGGAAACGAGCTTGCTAGATCAACACGTCATCTAAGTCGGCAGACCCACTGTTGTGCAAAACCTAGCGACGACAGAAGACACGAAACGTGTTCGAAGCCTTCCTTACTTGATGTAAACACAGCAATAGAGCGCCCTCACGAGACGACAAGGCTAGGCCGGGAGTAACCCCGGTGTCAACCTTTCCCGATGTCGGAGAGAGCAAAGCGGCAAAAAAAACGCGTCCGGCGGTAGAAAAACACGGTTGTGTCGAAAATGACGTCAACATAGAAGGCAGAGTACGCTAACGAGGGCGGCGACGACACGCAGGAGCAATAAGGAGCCACAGAAGTGGTCGAGCAAAATTAAGGTAAACACCGAAACGCGCACAAGCAATATCTGTCCGATACAACCCAATATGGGAAAGATACACACAAAAAAAAACACGTAATAGCGTTGATGCTGTGTGAGTTGTTGCGAGGCGAATGATACTTTTTGCACAAGGTGCAAGTTTTTTGGATAGAGTTACACACTAGAGGTAGATCATCATAGCCAAACACTTGTTGTTTCTCGTTTCTTGTTTAACACTGGGTGCAGCTCAACTTACTAAGTAATGTAGCGTGCCAATTCACTGTCAAGTGGTGCGGCAAAAATATCTGAAGTAATTATCTGCAATACCTGAAATAATTGGTGCAAACGTTTCACACGTGTGCGGCTGACCACCAATAGTGTATAGGATCTTCTCCTGGCATTGCCGCGACATCTTTTGGCGCCAAGTACCGCGAAACGCGTCGCACTACACAGGTCTGCCGCCTACAGACGCCTGTGGGCCAAGCCGGAGGACATCAATATCCTCAGAGGACCTTACCGATATCCCGCCTACGGGGAATCGGTCCTCGAGGGTACGTAAGTAGCTACGTGTACAACTCTTCTCGTCAGTAAAGGGGTCTGCCCATCAATTGAATATGTTATAATCACTCTGCCAACCAAATACATTGCTGCACACTGCAGACCGAAAGTAGACCATCAGTGCACTGCATGTCAGGCACGTGTGACACGTGTGGCACGCGCCTGGTCGCGTGCACCGCATGTCAGGCGCCTGTGGCACGTGTGGCATGCGCGTGATTGCGTGCACGGCCTGTAAGTCACGTGGGGCACGTGTGGCACTCGCAATGACGGCAATCATGAGTTCAGACACTTGAAACGCTACTGGGGCTCGTGTAGTGCGCGCCAATGCGGTTCTTCAGCGTGACTGGCCAGAGCCAAAAAAGGGCTATTTAAGCGGCCTCCAGGCGATCCCCAGCCAACTTAGAAGGACGGCATCAACCAGAAAGAACTGAAAATGACTACAAAGTCTCCAGACGTTATTGCTTACTAAGACGTTTCTGGAGATGCCCCTAATTTTGTTATTAGCAGGACTGTCTCTGTCGTGTGGTGTCTCCAACACTTTGCAGTGTTAGAGGATTACTTTTTCATAGTATCAACTTTCTTTAGATCTATTAGATTTAAGTCGATCGTGGATTAGAGTGCATCACTGTATGTTCCTTTAGTGGCACGACTTAGTTTTCATATATCTATTTGTAAGATAGTGCAGATACTGCGCTATTACAACTTGACTTCTGTTTACCAAGACATAATTTTAGCACCTTCTGTCTTGTACTTTTTCTGTTTTTCTTGTGTTCGTGGAGAACAAGGAACAAGTACATCACACAATTTGTCTAACATGTCTATAAATTCTGACAATCCGGGGAAGTAATTTCTAAAGAGGCTACGTGAGCACGTTTTGGCTTGTAACCCCCGGGAAGTTTACTTTTTCCACTGAAAATGACCTCTTCAGGGGGTTTGTCCAGAAAGAACCCGAAATACCTCGTCTGAAACGCCGTTTTTTCTAAAAAAATTTATTGCATGCTTTTAGTTCTTTCGAGTCAAACGAGAAAGTTCTAATTAATATTTATAAACATCCAAGTTCGTAGGTGTACCAAACTGAAGGGTTGAAGTGCCAGAAATAAAATTCTTGCCATCTTAAAATTAGAATATTTTGTACACTGGCTCTAAATTAGATTTAGATTGATTCAGCTTCATGAAGCTGGGGCTAGAAGCTTTGCCAATAAGTCAGAATTATGGGGTCCGTGTCTTATCTGGCAACTTATACGTCTAGAGAAGAATCCCCAATCCTCACTTTCGATCGGAAAGCCAATTCATCCCACCTTTTCTTTATGCTCCCCGATACAAGACGACCAATATTTCGCAACTCTTCCTCATCTTCCTCATCGTTCTCTATACTTTGCCACAGTTTCCATCCACGCTCTAAATCGCCCCCATCCGAGGGCTCCCGTTCTGAAAGTGCGTTTGCTAACATTGCCCTAGCTGAAACGTCGTTGGTCTCTTTGACAGCGTCTTCCAGAAGCTGCAATCCTCGTGCCCTATTCTTCTTCACTCCTCGAAAGTCGTTCATCAGAACATGTGCGAGATTCATCATAGCAATCAACCTTAATTGGCTGTCCATCAAGCTTTCCAAGACTGACACAGCTTCCTGTTCCCCGTCCTCAATCTCAAGTAGGAGGCTGGCCAGGTTAAGAGAGGCTACAGTTCTCCAGAGCGCAAAAGTTCTCACCGGACTTGTTACGCTATCCAAATGGCCATCAAAAGGTATGCGGAAACGACTTTTTCGATGAAACAATGATAACCAAACAGCATGAGGTTGCGCATTATGTGTTTCACCTCGAATTCTTTCCAGCGCTAACGACTTATCAATTTCATTCTCGCTCTCGCTGAGCAAAATCGCTTCCGTTTTGCTGATATTAGATCTATCAATGTTTTCCTTGAACTTCTTTGTTAGCTCTCGTGCTTCTGTTTCTCCACTGGGCCAATAACTCGCATCATGTCTCAACATAAGTTGAAAAAGGCCGTGATTGATCAAATGGTTAGAGCACAAGTAATCCATGACCTTCTTCCGATTCATTCTAATATGGTTTGCACCAGTCCATTTCAATCCGAGGAATGCCATACAAGACAGCCAATTTTGATTCTTCTTGACGTCGAGAAGACAAAACTTGAATATACGGGTATGGCCGGGACGCATACCATTCATACCATGTAGCCATGCGTCGTGCAACTTAAGCCTTGCCTCTTCCGAATCGAACTGAAGTGCGGCGGATTCATACAGCTCGAGTGCTCTCTCGGAATCAATGTCATGCTGACAGTACGCAGCTGCAAGTTGCAGCATAGTGTTTTCGTGTTGCACTTTTTCCAAGGTGTGCTCCAGCAAACGAACAGCAAGTTGGACATCTTCCACGCTTGGATCATCGAGCAAGAGTAAAATGGCAAAGTTAGACATTGAAGCCGGCAGCTCGGCTTCGCAAATCGCACGAGAAAACCATTTGGATGCTCTTGTTCGACTTTCTGTAAGGTTTGCTGCTCCAAAGTAATACATAAGCCCCATATCGTTCATCATCTGCGCATCAGATGAGAGTTGAATGGCTTTTCTGCACAATGCCAGGGCGCGTTTCTTCTGCGCCTTATGGCTTGGTGCTTTGAGCATTGATTCGCCCAAAGCAAACATGATAGATGGATCTTGCTTGAGCCGCAAAGCTCGTTCAAACAACTGGATAGCAGTTTCAGAATCCTTCGCGGTTCCTCGACCGTAAGAATAACAGTAACCCAATTCTCGAAGTGGAGAAGGGTGCTCATAGAGTCTGAAAGACCTTTCGAGGAGCGAAAAAGCTCGAAAGTGCTCTTGCTTCCGTCCGTTATTCAAAATATAAACGGCCAGTTGATACATGGCACCTGGATGGTGTGCCTGCTTTACAGCGCGTTCCAACAGTTGAATTCCCCGCCAACGCTGGGACGCAAAGCTGCGGTGATATAGCAGCAAGTCAGCCAAATTTATCGTGGCGTCAATATCATTGTTGCGAAGCACCTTTTCCTCTAACCGTTGTGCTTCGTCGAGAGCTTTCTTGTCATCTGAATGCATGGATAGGCAAACGCGGTGTGAAGTGGTAGCGGAAATCGATCGCGACGGCGGCGTGGCGAGCAAAAGGCGGAGAGCGGCAGCGGATACAGAGTAAGGCGATGGGCGACTGAAACGTTGCAGCTTGCAGAGCATTGAGCTTATAAGATGCCGGATGGCACGACGAGGAAGCCCGTCACGAGATGCTTTGTCATCAAAGTGGTGCGCTGTAACTGTGCAAGCCCTAATTACAGAGCGTGCATCAAAAGCAACGCGTGTATTTCAGAACGAAGGGAAAAAATCTGCAATAATTGCACAAAGTTTTGCAATTATTGAAGGCAGCCTTACAGTAAGTCTCGTCTCACGCTCTGCTGGACGCAATCCTCACCACGTTGTGCACGCCGCGCTCGTCATACAAATCATAAACGGTGGCGCACGTGGACAACAGCCACACAGGCAAGATTGGCACGCTGATTGGTGTATTTGTTGTGCCCGCCGCAATGGTGCCATGTTCTGGTTGGACGAACGCCAACAAGCGGGCACATCGCATCCGGGCCAACCGACCGGCACCCGCACTCCGTTCCAACGGCTGGTACGAGAGATTGCACAGGACTACAAGTCGGACCTACGGTTTCAGGGGTCGGCAGTGCTGGCGCTGCAGGAGGCGAGTGAAGCTTATTTGGTGGGGCTGTTTGAGGACACGAATCTGTGCGCGATTCATGCGAAGAGGGTGACGATTATGCCGAAGGACGTGCAGTTGGCGCGGCGGATTCGGGGCGAGAGGGCATGAGGCTGATAATAGCGTACGAATGGCTTTTCGGCGACGTTGCACTTGTAAATGAATCTGTAGATATGTCGCTGCCTCCCAATGGTGAGCCCATTTCCCGGTGATCAAGCGTGGTATCGGCTTGTAGCTCTACGTCTGTGTTACATCTAGCATATGAAATACCTTTAAAAAAAGTATCTGGAAGCGTCGCATGAGCCCTTTGTTTACAATACGCTTGAGGAAACTGCACGGGAAGGCTATCCACCCCTCCCAGGCAAAGAACCACAAAATAAACGCTTTCGAGCAGACCTGAACAGAGCAAACGTCCAAGTAAAATGCGCTCCATAACTCAACATATTCAAATGGACAAAGCTATCATCCAGAAATGCAGTTCAAAAATGATCGTCTAGTCACATCGAGTGTTATATACTCCGGAACAGCATCCATCGCACTGATCAAAGCAATGCGAACTAGTGTCCCATGGCCTCACCATCATGCTCAACCACGATGCTCGGCTGGTCAGACCCGCAAGGCAACCTGGAGCCGGCTGGGACTGAGTCATCTTACGGCATGCGCAATTAAGACATGCCACATTCGCTCTGCTTCCCCTCATGTTCTGCATCACGCATCGATTATGCACAGAAAGGACACATCTTCCCCCATTATCCCCATGACAGCACTGGCGAGTGTCGCAAATAGTGCCCAACCTATTGTTATGCGCCATGTAGCATGGATCGTTGTAAGCTCTGCGGTCCACCGTTTTGAGATAGTCGCCAACGACAGCGGTCTCGTCCAATGTGGGAGAGGCGAGCGCAATACCGAGGAGAGGCAGCAAAATCATCATCATTTTGAACTCCATTCTGTCTTGTCGGTTCAGCAGACCAGTCGTACAGGATGTGAGAGGTTTCAACGACGCTCACGACGGCAAGTCTAGGACTTTTATAATGGTCTGAGAGAGGGCTTGCTACTTGCAGATTATCACCAGCTTCAGATCGGGAGGCAAAACGATTTCAATTGCAGATGAAGTCAATGTGCTCATACGATTTGGTTCTAAGCGAAATATTCAAAGTAGATACATCGATTGGCACACTTATGACTTTCTAGAAAACAAGCCATCGTCGCTTCTAAACATTTGCAGCATTAGTAAGGATGCCAAGATTCCTTACTAATGTTGCCAAAAACGATTTCAGGATGTACATTTATATTTATGAATATATATGCTTGAGCCAATGAGAGGTGGTGGCATGAGAGAAGTTGATGATCCGTGGTCACTATCTACCTGGAGAAGAAACGTGTGGCTTCCTCGAAGGATCTTGTTTGTTCTCATGGCCACCGCAGTGGGGCAACTCACAAAGCATCAAAAACACATGTGTTCCAAATTGCGAGTGAAGCAACTAAGCAGAACCAGAACGTAGAGTTGCATTTCTGAACGAAAATCCTAATACCACCATCGCACTCTTTCTCATGAGCTCAAAGTTGAAACCAAAATAGAATATGGGGAGTGGTGCAGTGCTCTAGCGAAATGTGTAGACTTTGCTATCTTTTGATGAGCATGAAATTGAATCAAAGTTGAAACCAAAATAGAATATGGGGAGTGGTGCAGTGCTCTAGCGAAATGTGCAGACTTTGCTATCTTTTGATGGAGCATGAAATTGAATTGAAAATTCTTGTTCGTGTTGTATTTAAAGAAGACAGCACATCCCATTTGGATGAGAAAACTGAGTTGACAACTGAAAGGATGTCATTACAAGTATGGAACTTGTCTGGAGATGAAGTTTAAGAGGGAGAGGGAGATGAATCTACGTCAGAAATTTCAAGGACAGTGTAAGGTATTCTATTTTGAACTTCAAATACAAACGAACGTTCTCTATGCGAGAACTACCGGGGAATGGTAGAAGAGTACTTCCAGTCTCTTCGTCTAAAATTTTGTTACTTCTTCGATGTTGCGAATTACAGCTCTGTTACAAGCGATAGTTGACGTTTTCGTTTTTGCTACAACGCAGCTTGGGCAACATGAACAAGCTTTGCGTGTCTCTCCAAGCGACGCGATAGAGGGCATGGCATTGCTCTTCGTAATCCAAAATGAAGTTGTTCTCATTTCGGTTCAAAAGCGTCTGCACCGCATGTGGCATTTGAGCACATCCGGGGGTGAACCGTGACCAATGCTGATAACGATTAGAAAACAATCGAGCAATTGCTCTAACGATGAGACAGGTACAAAGGGTGACGTATCGATCATGAATAAGGTATTTATTGGGAGATTGGGCGCGTTCTTTGTTTTTCTCTAAGTGACATGCACCTCTCCTTTTTGAAACGCGAACTCGAGCAGTTTTCTACATCATCGGTGCATTTTTGTCCATACATTTCCCGTATCGACGACATCGTTCCTCACGTTTCCCATAGCCACGACATCGTTCGGCTCTATGAGAATAGCGATGTATGCCAAAGAGCTTTGTAAGTCAGGCCCCATTCCAGTTGGTTAGCATACAAGTTCACACATCTCGGCCTATATTCGACGCTGAACTCGCATAATATTGTCAAGGCGCTGAGATCAAGATCATTTTGATGTCGACGAAGATAGACTAAGGCGCATATCTTCTGGAACACGAATCACACGTCAAAGAGGTTGCACACCACAAACGAATGACCCCAATAATTGCAAAATAATTGCGATGTAACAATTCCCAAAATTGTCAAAAAACTTGGCAATTATTTCCCAAGTTTTTTGAAAATTTTGAGAATTGTTACATGCGGTCATACGCTTCTCATGTGAAACCTTTTCGACGAGTGATTCGTGTTTCAGAAACGTGCTAAAGGGTATAGTCAATCAATTGCCCATTATTATTGCCGATGTAAATTTGTTGGCAAAGTTCGCAACTTTTGTGATTTTCCCACACTGAAAAGATTAACGTGAACTACGTGTACACGACGCCTAATCATGAATGTGGACAGCGAGGCGCTACGCATTGGTATTTGTCCGCACCCTTTTGGCGCCTTTTTACGGCGAAGAACTCACGCGCCGATTGGTGCTTTCGGCGCGCCTTTGATATCAACGCAGCTGTGCGATTGGGTGAGGGCATTCTCAAGGGGACATCGCTGTAGACAGCGGACATCAGAAGCGCTGTCGCTCTGGCATCATGTACAAATGGTGCGCGCGCGCATAGCCCGCCTTCACGACCGTAAGCCTCTCCAACCTCATACCGCCACCGTACCCCCCTCTACGCAGCCCCTATTTCCCCACCGGCTCTCGTCAACGCAGCGCTGTCCCCTTCCCCCCCCCCCCCCCCCCGACTCATGGCGCGTACGAAGCAGACCGCGCGCAAGTCGACCGGCGGAAAGGCGCCGCGCAAGCAGCTGGCCACCAAGGCGGCGCGCAAGTCGGCGCCCGCCACGGGCGGCGTGAAGAAGCCGCATCGCTTTCGCCCGGGGACGGTGGCGCTGCGCGAGATTCGCAAGTTTCAGAAGTCGACCGAGCTGCTAATTCGGAAGCTTCCGTTCCAACGGCTGGTACGAGAGATTGCACAGGACTACAAGTCAGACCTACGGTTTCAGGGGTCGGCGGTGCTGGCGCTGCAGGAGGCGAGTGAAGCTTACCTAGTGGGGCTGTTTGAGGACACGAATCTGTGCGCGATTCATGCGAAGAGGGTGACGATTATGCCGAAGGACGTGCAGTTGGCGCGGCGGATTCGGGGCGAGAGGGCATGAGGCTGATAATAGCGTACGAATCGGCTTTTCGGCGACGGTGCCATGGTCGTTGTTTGTGCCGTCGTGTAGTCATGTTGTACTTGTAAATGAATCTGTATGTATGTTGCTGCGTCCACAAGGATCCCCGCCCTTTCGAGTTTAGGCGCTTCAATTGCGTTCTATCCTGCGTTCGTTTGTGCATAGTGACAGATGAGGAAAGTGTTGCGAGTGAGTTTCGGTTGCGTGGCCTGTGGTGCGCTCATCTATGCTGCATCTGACATTCGGTACAGAAGACCAGCACGAGAGCAATGCATTTGCTCCGTTGTTATAAAAGCTGCATCAACGTCCCATCTTTCGATCAGCACGACATCAGTAATATGGTGTCCATCAGTTTTCACTACGCCAAGGGCCAAGCTGTCATCGCATCTCCTCGGCTACGAGCTCCTCGTGAAACAAACCGAGTTGAAACGAATCTGTTCTTCAAAGAAACTAAATCACGAATTCGCAAAAATGTTTCATACCGTCTTCCTTCTCCAACTGACCTCACAGCAACCTCCCGTTGAGTCGGCGAAGACCCCATCGACTTTCAGCATGCGCAGACAAACAATACCGATTCTATCCTATGCCTATTCTGGTCAAGAACCTTACTGCGAACGTTGACCCATATCATGTTGAAGCGAGGAAAGTTGTTCATACACAGTTTTGAACATGAGCACGAGGTGACAAAATGGAATGCCATGAGTTTTTGTGTTAACATGAGTGAGGGGTGCAATGCAAAGAGCCGCCGTTCAGAAGCACTTTCTTTCATATTCCTCATTTCGAGTACGTCTTTCTCCAACGAGCTTTGCGAATCCTTTTGCTTTGCGAGTCCTTTTCTTTGAACTGGATTCGAACTTCTGATCACAATTTAAACGAAACTTGAATACGTCCCGCATGTGCGCAGTACAAGTCGTTCACGATTGAGCCCACGTATGAGCCCACAGGTATGGGTTTGTGCGTACGAGTTTACACAAACTGAGCCACACAATATCTAACCTCATTTTGACAAATGCGCATAGTTCGAGTACACGCGCAACTGCTTGTATGGTGTTCTTTGCCTACCTACCATCAACAAGTCACAGTGTGGAACACACAGACGCAAATGCATCACACTCATTTGCTTTGTTCATCATTCCATGCTCTAGCAAAAGAGGGGCATCTCAACTCTTTAAACCATTGTTCTTTTTCTGTCAACTTCTGCATGGGATGAGCTCTTTGCTATACGTCTGCAGTGTGTGTGTGAAGCTGTGGTCATTGTTGATGGCTACCCAGTTTAGGCACTGCGTAGGTGGAGAAGTTCCACCATCACCGAATTCAGTTTGTAAACTGAATTGCGCAGGCTACCCACGTGCTGCGTGGGTTGCACCTGCGCAGAGAAACATTGTGATCTGCCTGAATCAGGCACAATAAATACCCGAACACAGTAGCAGTCTGCTAGTGTCCGGAGGCAGCATCAGGGGAGTCCCCTGAGATCTTTTGTGCCTGCTCTTCTTGCTTTCGCCTCCCTTTTTCCGCGCAGCGTTCTCCCGAGCGTTTACGTGCGACTGCAGTGCCGTCTTGTCTCTGTCTTGACCAACAGTCATCGATAGTGGTTGAAAGGGTGCTCGACTGAGAGAAACACCCCGGGAACTTGCTAATGATTATCTTTCGGACTGATGTAATTCGAAGTTAATGTTGGTCACTGTCGCTTTCAAATTATTCTCCATCAAAGGACATTTCTACATCATGTGTCGCCGCGAGTGCATCCCACTTCTCTTTGCTGCTCGCCGATACCAACCGTCGTAATTTGCATAGTTCCTCCCCTTCCTCCTCTTCTTGTTCAACACCTTGCCACAGTTTCCATCCCCGCTCTAAATCGCCTCCATCCGCTGTTGGTCTTTGCGACAGCGCGTTGGCCAGCATTACTCGAGCAGAGACGTCATTGGTTTCGTTCACAGCGTCTTCTAGAAGTTGCATTCCTCTCGCCCAATTCTGGGTCACGCCACGAATGTCGTTCATCAGAATAAATGCCGTATTGAGCATAGCGATTAACCTCAAGCTGCTATTCATCACATCCTCCAAAACCGATACAGCTTCCTGTTGCATGCCTTCAATCTCGAGTTGAAGGCTGGCCAGATTTAATGAAGCCACATGATTCCATCGCGCTAACCTCCTTGTCGCTTTTGTAATGCAATGTAGATGTCCATCAAACGGAAGGTTATATGGACTCCGTCTTAGGAAAAGCGGCAACCAACACGTAAGAACACGTGAAAATTCCTCAGCTACTTGATTTTGAAAGCTTTCCAAACAAAGAGCACGATCACGCTCACAAGCACTTTCGCTAAGTATTATGGAATCAATCCATGACATGCTCGACCTATCAAGATTTTCATTGAACTTGTTCATCCAATACTGGGCCCTCTTCTCTCCATCAGGACATGTAATCTGATCATAAAACCTCAACATTAGGAAAAGGGGACTACCTCTACTCAAATGGTGACGATCCGGGTAGAAACGCTGTATGGCTCTTTCAGGATCCATGCGAAAGGAACCTGCACCAGTCCACATCATTTGCGCGAGAAGAAAGAAGGAGTCTTCATCATTGTTCTTGAGAACGTCTTCCACGAGAAAGGCGTACAAACGACCGTAGTCCACAGGCACATCACCCAAACCATCAGCATAAATACAATATAATGCATCCACTGCCTCTCTTGAATTGAATCGAATGCTTGCATTCTCGTACAGATGAAGAGCTCGCTGCGGATCAACGCCAGAGACTTTGTAAATTTCCGCCAGATTCAAGATGGTGGTAAGCTCTTTTGCTTGCTCTTGTTCCATTGCATCCTCAAGTAACTGAAGTGCTCTTTTGACGTTTTGGTCACTCCGGTCAGTCTGCCAGAGAAGTGCGGCCAGAAGAAACTTTGCAAACGGCAAGTCGTACTTACGAATCGCTCGCAGATACCACTTGGAAGCTCTGCTGGGGCATACTTCCAGATTCGGGGCTCCAAAGTGATACAAACGGGCCAAGTCGGTCATTTTACGCGCAGGATCTAAAGAAAGCGGAATGGCTTCCTTCCGCAATTCGATGGCTCTCTTCCTCTGCGCAAACAAATGTGGTGCGTTCAGCAACGCGTCAGCCAGCAGGCACATGGTCTGCGGATGTGGCTTTCTGCGCAGGGATCGTTCAAACAACTGTACAGCGACATTTACGTCCTTCGGAACACCCCTGCCGAAGGAGTAACACTGGCCCAGTTTGCACACTACGCCGGCGTCTTCTCGAAGTTTCAAGGAGCGTTCGAGGAACGATACACCTAGAGAGTGGTCAAGCTTCCGTCCGTGGTCCAAGAGATAATAGCCCAGTTCGACCATGGCGTGGTAATCTCGGGCCTGTTCGACGGCTCGTATCAGGAGTTGAACGCCGCGCTCGCGCTCCGACGTGAAGTGACGGCTGTAGAGCAACATCTTGGCCAGCTTGGTCATGGCAGCGATGTCGTTGTGTCGCCGCACCTTTTCGTCCAACGCTTGCGCCTTTTCGAGAGCGCGCTGACGGTCTGAAGGCATGACTGCGGTCACGGTGGCGCGGGTTGTCTGTGGGCGGAACTCGGCTCGCAACAAGGATGACCGGGGCGGGGCATAGAACAGGAGGTCAGCTGTGCGCCCTTGCGCAGCGCTTTTACGGCAATGCCGCCAACCCGGTCTCGAGATGCATACACATCGTAGTGCGCTGTATCTACGCCCAGCTTTACAGTTCCACACTAAACATTTCAGTGCCACGAGTTTCGCGTGTGTGACACGGCAAATGTGGCAGCCGATTGTGCCGCTTCGTCTACGCTCCACGTCTCCCACAGATGGTACGATACTCGCGCTGATTGGCGCTTTCAGCGCGTTCCCCCGCCAGCGCCGCCTCTTGATTGGACGAACGCGTAGGCGCGGGGACACCGCTTGTCGCCCAGAAACGAAGCACGCCAAGTCGATCTGGCACTCGGTACAAAAAGCGCGCCAGCCCTACAAACGCGTTCCCTGGCTTCCGAACCATCTCAGCGCTTTCGAACCACCTCAAACACTCTCCTGCTTGAGCGCCGGCGCTTCCTTCGCCACCGCCTCAACCTACCCGCGTCAACGCACCGCACCCGTTTTCTCAACCCCACCCATGGCGCGTACGAAGCAAACCGCGCGCAAGTCGACCGGCGGAAAGGCGCCGCGCAAGCAGCTGGCCACCAAGGCGGCGCGCAAGTCGGCGCCCGCCACGGGCGGCGTGAAGAAGCCGCATCGCTTTCGCCCGGGCACGGTGGCGCTGCGCGAGATTCGCAAGTTCCAGAAGTCGACCGAGCTGCTGATTCGGAAGCTTCCGTTCCAACGGCTGGTACGAGAGATTGCACAGGACTACAAGTCGGACCTACGGTTTCAGGGGTCGGCAGTGCTGGCGCTGCAGGAGGCGAGTGAAGCTTATTTGGTGGGGCTGTTTGAGGACACGAATCTGTGCGCGATTCATGCGAAGAGGGTGACGATTATGCCGAAGGACGTGCAGTTGGCGCGGCGGATTCGGGGCGAGAGGGCGTGAGGGGGCGCGTGTGTGTCGAACACTTGTAGTTGAGGGCTGGCTGTTTAGTTGGGGCTGGCGTGCGTGTGGGGTATGTTGCGCGACCTGTGCTGTAAAACTTATTGCTGTTTCGTTTGATTGCCTGCGCGGCGCCTTCGGCCAAGAAGAAGTGGCGCTCCAACGCGCAGCAGAAGATGGAACAACGCAAGGAAAAGACACCCAAACACAAAAATTGCGAAGATAATTAAAACTTTAAAATCTCGGAAAAAGCATTCAGCGGTGGAGGCACTTGACGGGTCCCTCATATCAGCCCATCCCAAGGTGACTTTGCTTCGCTGATCGTTTGCGGCGCAAGGCCTGATATGGCCGAAGGAGATACCGGAGCAGCGCCATACAGTATTCATTTCGCCATAATTTTCGCGCAATTGCTGTACTTCGTGGAATACGAGTTAACGCTGTCGCCTCACGTTGCAATCTCACCATCCTGTTGTGTCATCTCCGCGACGCCACTGCTCACTGCCGTGGCCGGCCGCAACTGCCGAAGGCGTTCATTCTTCATTCGAAGCCGTACGTACAAGATAGAAGCGAATCACTGCGGAGCGTTGAGCAACTGGTGCGCAGGAAATGGTGCCGATAGTGCTGTCCGATAAGTCTCCATTCGGTAAGCAGAAAAGGGCAAATATATCGGGAAACGCATTCCCGACAGGAAACTGAACGGGGGATGAGTACTTTCTTGGAGTCGTTGTAGCCTTAGACCGTATAGTACACCAGAGATTCCGCACGCAGAACGTATAATGGTTTGGAAAAAGTTACTCTGCGACCGAAAACTAGTCCCTGCTGTTTTCATTCTCCGTTTGTAGTCCTAAATTTCGCTTGAATGCTATAAAGAAAGGATGTGTCTTGTTTGAAATCTCTAGAAGTTGCATGCAGTCCGTAATGCGCATCGAACGATTTCAATGACGTTTGAAACATTATTGTGCTCGATGTGTGACCAAAGTGTTAGGTCGTCGTGGGATGGTCGGTCATGTGATCACACATGATCTGACTGCGTAGCGCCAGCATGCGGCACATAACGTCCTTATGCACAGCAATCAAGCTAGTCGAAAAGCTATCGTTACGACCTTAGATACCTTAGATAGTGGGGTAGAGCTGCAAAGTTAGCGCGCACGGCAACGTGCACTCTACATTTTGTCACTTGAATTGCTCCTCTTTCATCTTCCTCAACGTATGGAAGAGTGAGAGTAACACAATCAAGGAATTTGGCAGCAGTGCACAGCAACAAGCACTGACGCCACAATAAAGCCTCCAAGGCTCAAGACCTTGACGTCATTGCGATCTCTGAGCAATTAAACCTGCTCAGGTAGCCTCTTACCGTTGTGCAACGATGAAGATAGTCGGTGTAGGAACGATAGAAGCGAAGACAGTCGCAGCTACACACGAGACGTCGATCATACATAATCCGTCTTGGCATCGCTGGCAATCCACCCTACCCCTACGCCACCACCCTCGTCACGTTGAGAATATTGGGCTGCGAAACATCATCGGTCCTCTCTCAATCCATTTGAGCTCTCCGGAGGATGTCTCATATCAGTTGGTTGCTTTTATTCTGCGTCCACCTCGCCCATCGAAAAGCAAATTCTGTTCCTGTTTTATTCACAAGCTCCTCTGAACATTCTCGACAACTGCTTTCGTTCAATCGAGCATCAAGCGTTCCCTCGATTCCCAACACGGATTTTAACACAGCAGTACGACTTAAGCGGATTTGGTCGAGAATGGTATGGCCTTGAACCTCAAGTCTTTCTGGACCAGTACGATCGACAAAATGAGGATATTTTGGATGGCACTCCGGAGCCGGAGCAGACGCAAGATACAGACATTCTTTACACGTTAGACTGCGATGGAGACATGTGCATGTCGGAGGATGAACAGCAGCTCATTTGCCAAATCCCGCCAAAGCTGCCCGATAACGGGCAAAACGCTCTGGGGAATGACAGCAGCAACAATGATGAAGGCGTTCTGACCATTATGGCCACCTCTCCTTCGCGTTTTCCTAATTCGGAAATCACCAACTACACAGCGTTCTGTATGCCTTCTGAAGATTCAGAATCTGTAGGAGACTCAGAAACCGATGAAGACTCGGGAACAGGAATCGGCCTTTCGGCACTTTTTGGCGATAGCGTGACATTTGTTGGAGGCCTTTCACCTGGTTCTGGAATTTTTGGGTAACCGGTCTTGCCAGGCCTAGAAGCACAGGCCTTAAGCCATAATTCACAGCAGTTCTCAGGATGTCGTACGTCTTGAGAAGGACAACAAAGTACGAACGCATGGGAAGCAACTCTGCCGGAAGTGGTATGGGCATGTTCATCTGTAGTGACGAAGAATCATCGGAACAATCAGGACAAGTATTGCAGTATCGCTCTTATAGGCATTCGTGCAAAAGAACGAATGCACACGGAGAAGACGAATCCGGAGGAAGTGGAATGGAAGTACTACGAGGGCAAGGAGACGTGCAAGAAGTGCTGCGTCGTATAGAAATATGCGCAAATACTTGAAGAGCTGAAGCGGTGAAGTATCCGCGAATTGTAGCGGAGAAGTATCCGCGAATTGGAGCGGAGAAGTATCCGCGAATTGTAGCGGAGAAGTATCCGCAAATTATAGCGAAGCGCTATCCGTATATTGTAGCGGAGAAGTATCCGCACATTGAGGAGGAGAAGTATTCGCCAATTACAAGAAAGAAACGTTCACACTCTCTCGTGGAGAAGTATTCACGCAGAGGAATGACGGAGAACCATTTATGCTAGAACTGGCATATGCGTCCCAGGAGTAGACTCCTTTCTTCAGATTATCACGGACAGGTGGACGTCCTGCTTCGCCATCTGAGCAAAATACCCAAGCCTGCAGCTTGGCTATTGGGCAGTGTTGATGGCTACGCAGTGTAGGCACTGCGTAGGTAGAGAAGTTCCACCATCACCGAATTCAGTTTGTAAACTGAGTTGCGTAGGCTACCCACGCGCTGCGTAGGTTGCACCTGTGCAGAGAAACATTGTGATCTGCCTGAGTCAGGCACAATAAATACCCGGACACAGCAGCAGTCTGCCAGTGTCCGGAGGCATCATCAGGAGAGTCTCCTGAGATCTTTTGTGCCTGTTCTGCTTGCCTTCGCCTCCCTCTTTCCACGCAGCGTCCCCACGAGCGACTACGCGCGACCGCAGTGCTGTGCTGTTCTACTGTTTGACCAACAGATCTGCAGAACCTTTCATGTTATCATTCCTTCTCTTGCATTCGATTCTATCTCTACGTCAGTTCTAATCAGAATGCAGACAAGAAATCGTTTGTTAGAGTCTATGAACCTATCACCACAAGAAAATGGCAGCAATAATGTGCCTCCCAACCAACAGAATAGCTCCAATCTTCAACAAAATGCACAAAATGTACAGATGCTTCTAACCAGGAAGCCAGAGCAACAAATGCGACTTATACCTGGTAAGCCAAAGTCAGGCAACGTTTGCAACAAGACTGGCAACGTTTGCAACAAGACTTCTCTTTGGAGTATTCATGCGGCTCGTATTTTTACGAACGGTGCTTAAGTGACGTTTCAATGCATGATTGGCGACGGCAATGGAGCAATTAGTCAGAACGGCTCTACGTCAAACATCAAAAAACACTACCGAATCAAGCACCGACGATTTCATGACAATCTTCAAAAGTAGTGAGGAGAGAATTAGAAGACTCCTCGATAGATTCGTCTTAGCGTATCTGGTAAAAGTAAAGCCCATCTCTTGTGACTATATTTTGACTACTTCAGGGTCGACTACCTGCAAATGTGTTTGACTTCTTGACTTCAAGGTGCAAGAAAAATGTAGTCACGAATACGCCCCTGGTATACAGTTTGTGTTTTGCTTAGAAACGAGATCTGTGAAGTTCTGAACGCAAGTGTGCTCGATGCTGCTCTCAGCTGAATTGCTTCCGTTTCAATCTCGTTGACGCATGAATGGAAAGAGACAAGAGTCTTTGCTGATTGAAAGTAAGGAATTTGCCCGCAGTCGACAGTAAGAAACAAGCAACCTGCGAAAAACCCCTCCGCGCAGGACTGCAAGCTTATCGTTAGCCTTCTTGTACAACGATGAAGATAACAGCTGTAGGAAGGATAGGCAAGACAAGTGCAAATCAACATCCCGCAAAACTCGTATATTGCTCCCACTGCAAGGGGCATACTACGTGTATGAGAAGCATTCTGTACAATATACCAAACATAGTTACGGACAACAGAGGGATAGCTCATCATTGTCGAGATATAAAAGAACCGCCAGCATTCACTCTAGAAGTTTCCCTCATCGGTACAGATCATATCCAAGAAGAAATTCCAATCATAGATTCCTTTGCGAAGCGGTAGTGTTCATCGCACGCAAATAATCCTACCTCTTCTAAAACAGGCAACACGCTCTGGGTACACTAGTGAGCACTTCGAGAGTATGTCCCATACCGGTCTTTTCGTCTTTCTTTTCATTCACGTCTCCCATTTAACAGCAAACTCGGCTCCAGCGTTATTCACCAGCGCTTCTGGGCATTCTCAAGCACTACGGTCTTCCGATCTCTCTTCACCAGGATCTAGTGTTTCCTTGATTTCCAATGACGCCTTTAGCACTGGAAAAGGAGAACAGGGTACTGAACGAGGAGATTATGGCCTTCCATCTCAAGTTTTTCTTGATGAGTACGAACGACAAAATGAAGAGCCTTCTAATGGCATTTCCGAGCCGGAGCAGACTCAAGACGAAGACGTTCTTTACACGTTAGGCTGCGATGGAGAAATGTGCATGTCGGAGGATGAACAGCAGCTCATTTGCCAAATCCCACCTGAGCTGACCGATGACGGGCAAAACGCTCTGGGGAATGATGGCAACAACCAAAATGAAGGCGTTTTGACCATTATGGACACCCCTCCTTCGTTTTCTTTTGGTTCGGTTCGCAATAACAACACAGTGTTCTGTATGGAAGTCGGGAGCGAGACGAGTGATACTGCGAATAGTGGCGACGATGAAGCAGGAGATAGCATTGAAATGACCCCATCGCCTACGGCCGGCCCAAACCTCGGCAATGTTCCTTCTACGGGGGGTTTTCCTTCTCCTTCGCCAGGTTTCCCATCGCTATTCCCAGGAACCGTTGGAGACTCGGGGACGAGTTTTGTTCCCGTGGCCGGTGGTGACAATGAAGACAATGGTATCCTTATTGGAGGCATTGCAGCCTCTGGAGGCGGTGCAACGGCTACTGCAACTGGAAGTGGGGGTGTTGGAGGCAGTGGGGGAGATGGAACGGCTGGCGGTGTGACAGTCATAGGAGGATTTGGAGGCGACGGGGGAGATGGAACGGATGGCGGTGTGACAGTCATAGGAGGATTGGGAGGCTTCGGGGGTTCCGGAATGGGGGGGGGCAATGGAGCTTTTGGAGTTGGGGGTGCTATTGGATCTGGTGGTGCTCTCAACGCTGGTGTTGGAACCTTTACACCGTTTGGCACTTGCTGCCGTCCATGTTCGTTTCGGAAGCGGAGGAGAACTGTTAGTTTATCTTGTTGCATGAGTTGCTCTTTCTTTCGAAACGTAGGAAGAGGAGGAAGAGGAGGAAGAGGAGCATCTTGAGTGTGATGAACGGGACCGGAGCAAGGCAAAGCTGGGACTTGAACCCGAAGCCCCGGGCTCACACAAAAAGCACGGGGCTGTGGCCGCTCCAGTGCATGTGGCACACAAGCTTGCACCGCGGAGATGTTATCGTGCCCCCCTGTGACTGGCTTTTGCAGCTGAAAGCACCACAATGAGGGCCCCAATAAGGGACGAGAGTGGTTCTGATCCCTTGATATAGGGATATCGACAACGAAGGTACTGCAGCCGAGCTCTCGGTTTGACGAGTTGTCATCAGAATCGAGTTCTTCAGCCTTTGTTCACAACTAGAACCCCCTTGAAGAACGCGCTCGCAATCCCGGCATGTGGCACCAATACACGCCCCGCTTTCCGACAGCGGCCGGCGCGCGAGGGCCACCGGACTCAATCTGCGGCGTGGAGCAAACCCCGCTTGACGGCATAACGATCATGTGCATCATCCTGAGGCAGAGTGTCCCCATTCCTAGAAGGCAAAAAATGGCATCCTGGAGACTGCCACGCATCCTGATTCCATGCTGCGTTTCATAGGAGTGGTGTCGATGAAAGCCGGTACACGTAGTCTAGAACTAAGTTTTTGAATAATTTTAAGACTTGACACGCCTGCCAGCGCTGTACACGTATCTCGTCTCGTTGGGTTTCCGGCGAGGCTTTTTGGAGGCGTATCAGGCAGTGATGTGGTGCGCCATGGCGCCAACACCATAACATGGTCACGTGTCACTCATTTCCAGCGGCGCGTTTCCCGGTTCCGAGAACCACAGCCACTTCTCCCGATGATATCGGTCGAACAGATCAGGTCTTCGAGATGGCGTGTTCGTAGTCATGGCTCTTGAGAACGCCATTCGTAGGACAAGGAGTACAAGGCGAGCGACACTAAGTGTCTTTCCCAGAGAGGGAGCTGCACGCACTCGCCCAGGACTTGAGCCATCACCACATCACGTCTGGTACGTCATCTACCAGCTCCGGCAAACCGATCCAGTTTGACACGCCCGCGGTACCACACACGCTTTCCGTCGGCACTGTCTCGAGATTGCCACCTCCGTCCACACCGACACTGAAAAGTAGCGATAAAAGCATTCGACGCAAGGCAAGCCAACCATTCCAGCATATTCAAGATGAACGAATGCGGTCCACCTTGCGAAAAACTTCTTCTCCCAGAGCTTTGTACACTGTAAGCACAAGTCCTTCGAAAGTGGAACACAATGTGATCTTCTGGATCCAAAGCGGATGGAGCCAGCATTTGAATATCTGCCAGATATTTGGGCCTTGGAAGAACATGGCACAGATTTCGCGATATTTTGACCAGTTGTTCCCAACCCGTAGCCGCCCATGCATGCTGCTTTCCACTATTTCAACTGATCTCCCGTCCCATTCCAACCTTCACCCCCAATCCCGGCCCCGTTTTCAGCACTCTGATCATCCAAACTGCCCAAGCCCACTACGGAATGACAAAGGTAGCTATCATTGGCTGTGGCATCTCCGGCATCTCCGCCGCCATCTCTTGTTTGGAGCAAAGTCTCACCATCGTCGTCTTCGAGCGTCGGACTCAGCCAGGTGGAATATGGTCGAAACAACACACGCCCGTCTTCGACAATCTTACTACCAACACCGCCGTTTTCGAGATGTTCTTCGCCCATATCATCCCGACGCGCATTGGTAGGAATGACTCCGGACCGCATCAAGATCTTTGCGTCTCCAAGACCGAGATGTACCACTACTTGTGTGGCGTCGTCAACAAAACCGGCATTGCGCCGTTTGTCTTGTATGGAGCGACCGTCACGTGTGTCGACCGCATGAAGCAAAGTTCGAAGGTACAGTTTGTGGTTCGCTACGATTACGGAGAAAAGCAAGCTCTCGAAGATATCTTTGACCACGTTATATTCGCCACCGGTAACTTTAACACGCCGTTCTTCCCACCATCCTCGCAACTTCCTGGCATTCCCACATTCAAGTCTCGCTACTTTCACGTCTCTTCGTACAGCAACCCTGCGCAAGTGAGTGGTAAGAAAGTTCTTATGGTGGGCGGCTCTCACTCTGCTCTAGAAGCTGTGGCAGACATGCTGTCTGCCCCAGACCATTTAGCACCCTCTTCCGTCACCGTTGCTACTCGCACCATGCGTCAAATCATGGTGAAACAACGAAATGGAAGCATGCTGTGTTCAAAGTATTCGACGCGTTACGCTCTGCTCCGAATGCTTGCCGGGCGCCTTTCACCGGAACAGCTTCTACGAGAGATGGAGACGTTCTTTGTGGATCATGAGCAGATTCACGCTCCTCCTCCTAATGTTCCGTTGACTGTTCCACCGCACTTAGGCGTCACGCTTGTGAGCGGTAGGCTGGTCGATGCCGTGAAGAAGGGTAGATCGCTTAGATGGAAGGTTGGAGGCGTGCAACAAGTCACTGAGAACGGAGCTGTGTTCCGAGATGGTACCTGCGAAGAATTCGATATCATAGTTTATGCTACTGCCTACAAAGTTCAAGTTCCTTGTCTGAGCGAGGAGATGCAGCAGATTATTACCCCAAGAGATAGTTCGAACATGTTGGAATTGTATGATTACACATTCCACCCCGATCTGAAAGGCATTTCTTTCATAGGAATGCTTCCCCCTGGCACTTCAAGCATCCCTATGTATGAGACTCAAGCTCGTTGGGTGGCCTCCACCATTTCGGGTCAGGTGCCCATGGTAGACGAGATTGCAATGAGAGAGACCATAGAAGAGAACAAAATTCTGAGAAAGGAGCACAAATATATAGAGTTGACACTTGGATTCGAAGTCCTCGACTTGTTTGCGAAACACGGGGGATTTGAAATCGACTTCTTTCGGTACCCAAGCCTGTCCAAGGCACTGCTGCTTGGACCGCTATGTCCCTCACAGTTTCGAATGTTCGGGAATGGGAAGCGGGACGGATGCAAAGAAATGTATGAACAGCAGATTGAAGTGGGAGGGTATCATGCGGGGGACAACAATGTAGAGAGAAAGATCGTTGATGAGCTCAAAATCGTTGTTGATGTTTTGGAGAAGAAAGGAATAGCTCCCAAGCGACTTCGTGAGGCTGTAGAGAATCTCACGCCAGTATCTTAGTTATATTGGTGATCTACCCATAAAGAAGGTCGGGGGTAATGTCTTCTCAGACAGTAGTAAATATGTAGTGATATGACGCACACTTTGTGGATTCAAGAGAAGATAGTGGCTCTCAAATGTATTTTACGTAGACATCCCTGATGAGAAGCGCATGTATACTATTTATGATCTAGTCTTCCTCCCCAGCGCTTCTGCCGCAGCGACATTCCAGTGGTAGAGCAAACAAGTTGTTCCATTTCTCTTCCTCATTCTCTTTCGATGAGAAGCGAAGTTTGAGCAGGTCACAGTCGACTAGCAAATCGAGGAACGAAGAAGTGGATTTATTTGAGCGAATCTGCCGCGCGAGAGCCAAGAATTATCTTTGAATCGACGGCGGTGTCAGTTGAACACCGCCGTCGCATTTGATCGGGCACTTCCACTGGCGCACCACCTCCGCGACTGAGCGACTATCATGCTCTTCCTTTCGATCTCACCCCCTTCGCGCGCGCCGCTCTTGTTCGAAAACCCACCCCTCCCTCCCAGATTCAGCTATTGTAACTGATTCAGGGCACAGCATGGCTTAGTTTTGTATTCCTATTGATGCTAGACATGTCCGTCTACATCTTTTTAATCAGGAGCTGCACATCTCTGGTTGAGAGTGCTGTGTGCGATGAATTGTGTTCATCTGCACGACGGAGATCCTGGTTGGATCCCGTCACCCACCTCTCCAGACATAAATGATCTTGGGCGAAAGCTCGGCTAGCTAGCGAAAAATAAAGCTTCTAATTCTCCGATGGAGCAGCAGAAGTTAGAACTGGATTTTCGAGGCACGAAGAAGTGGATTTATTTGAGCGAATTGACAACCGTCGGACTCATGATGCTCTACAACATTCTACACTGGCGGTGAGAGCGAATGCGCCGCCGTCGGGCTCTGCTCGTTCTTCGTCGTCGTCGCGATCGCATTGTGGGGAGCAAATCTACGTCGATCCTGGTTGTTTTGTTTTCCCAACCCTCCCAACCCTTGGGGAGCTTTGGGAGGTTTCCACTCGCAGAACGGGAACAAGGTCTGTTCCCGTAACCCCCTCCTTTCTCCGAGACATTAAAGATCTTGAGGGCGAAGGCTCGTCAAACTAGCGAACAATAAAGAAATGCTATGATACTGAACGCCCTCACCATCAGCTTTGAAATACAGTATCACGAACATTCTCAGAGCTTCTAAATTCTCTGAATTGATCCCTCTTTCCTTATCTCCAGTAACCAGAGGCCAATGGTCAGTAGTAATGTAGATTTGGTGGCATCCATTGATACTGAGAAGCACCCGTTTATTCACCTGCGTTGTTCACAGGTGAAGGGGCGTTGAGGAGGACCAGCACGGCCTAGTTTTCGGACTAGTCACTACCCGCCTCACTACGCGTTCGCTATCACAAAAACGCATCTTACTACTGAAGGGTTCTCAAACCAGTGCATCAGCTCTCGCCGGCTTTGTTTACGCATGTCTAAGACTAAAAATGTTGCAAATTATGGCATATGTCTACACATCATGTGACAACATTACTGCCAATGAAGGGGTCCAGATCGTTTTCATCGATGGCTGAAGATAAAGAGGCCTTGGTTTCCGCAAGTTTGGCACTTGATGGCTCTGACATGGAAAGGCACAAACCTCGGCACAGAATAACATGCGCTCTGCAATTTCCCGATCATTGCCTCCTCTTCGTCGAGAGCCAGCATCGCAAACAAGGTTCGAGTTCCTATTTTGATCGGAAACCACGCAAATAAGCTTGTCAGTAGAAGAGAGACAAAATGAATTGTACAATAAGTGGCAGAACTTCATCAACTTACATGGGAGAGGAGCGAGAAGGCGCGATAGTCAATGCCCTGAACGTTTAGCATAACGTTTAGCATAGTGCTGGTACGGCTGCCTCGGAGTCACATTCATCTGGCTTTGATGCGTGCCTGATGCATCTTGATGGCCAGTAAAGTATGAAGAATATTCGTCACCATCGAGAATAGTTTTAGGGACTGCGGGAAGAGGGTAAGCAGACCAAATGTAGAATGCGATCTCGGAACGGCTTGGATGCAAAGGTGGAAGTCGGATGCGATCGGCTGGTTGATTGGCGAAAGCCAATCCCATATTCATTTCGTGAGGATTCACCTGCATCGCAATGAAATCCTCAGCTGTCGGTACAACCTTTGAACCGGCGAATACGATGTGATTATCGTCGATAGCATCCTCTTGATCAGCAGGAACGCCATCCTCCGCATTGATATTCGGTACTCCCGGGAGAGGGACAGCAGACCAAATGTAGGAAGGGATCTCCGAGCGGCTAGGGTGTAAAGGGGCAAGACGGATGCGAGGGCCCTCTTTAGCTTTGTTTGTGATAGTCTGAGCTCCCATGGATGTTCGGCCGCTGATGGGTTTCTTCGTGCCTTGGGGCTTGTTCTGCTTCCCGATCTTCCCAGGATCAGATTTGCTTCGGGGCGGAGCAAGCATGAGCGCAGAACTACCTGCGGCAGACGCTTTATGTTTCTTCAGAAAGGGCTGAAACGGGTTTTCATACATCTTTTTGTTCATGGCTATGTGGTAGGGAATCGTGTGTTGTTCAAAAGATTGTACGAAAGAAGCCTGGAGCGGACCTGGAACGAACGTTCAGATGATTTTCAGTCTTCAGCGTTGAATGCTCAACGTACCTGTTGAAAGATACGAAGATGATGATGGCTCAGAGCCGCGGGTAGAAAAGCGAGACTTCAGCTCCAAAAACGGTACATGCGAGAAAAGTTTCAGATGCTTACAGAAGACCGAGGATGTGGATTGGGCACTCAAGCAGAAGGCGGTGCGGGCAGCTCCCGGAATTTGAGCCCGGTGATACTCTGCCTTTCAAGTCACGGAGAATTGAAGGTGCAAGAGTTGAAATTCAGAGTCTGTGAGCAAATGTGTTACCATTTCCTCGACACCCTTCAATGATGATGGGTCTTCTAAGCTAAGGAGCTACAAATGGGAATCCATTATCGCTTCTGGGTTTCAGTCTGGTTTGAACACATCTCGGATCTCACTGTTTCAGTACAAAGACGCCTGAAGTCTCGAGTGTGATAGAAAGGAGTGCTGCGTTTCTACTTCGCCGTACGTCACACCCAAAAGGGCGGAGGCATCCATGCCGGCGATGTTAATGCCTGGAAGCAGAACATCGAAAAAGGTTCTTAATTCCAAACAAAAGAGTTCTCGAGCTTAGCGAGCTTGTTTGTCTGACGTACTGCTCAAGAATTAAGGCAACTTGCTCTGGTCGTCCTAATGAAGCAGCATAGACTCAGGGATTCATGAGATTGGGAGAAGTTAAGCAGCTCTTTGCTCATGCTTTTGTACCCCTGCTGCATGTAAGTCTACATACATGCAGCAGGGGTAAAACAGCACGAGCAAAGAGCTGATCAATTTCGACGTACTCGTCTCGATGTAGCAGCTTCTGTCTCTCGTTCTCAAACTTCAATGCTTTCAGAATTGAGAAGATTTGGGTGCGAATTTTGGCGAAGAAGGTGCGTTAACGAGATGTGTTGCTTGCTAGTGCAGAGCGGACAATAAAGTGTAACCAACCTCTCCAAAGAGTCCATTGCCAATTACGCCTAGAACGATTGCGTAGGATAATATGTTCCAATTGGAACGGGTGAAATTATGCCCGAAGGACGGAACCTCACCGTTAGCCTTTTGAACGAAAGTTTGTCCCAGGATATAACGTAAGATTTGTGTACCAACATGGATTGAGTCTTAAAATAGCGGCGCCATTTGTCGGATAGGCGAAGAGAGACCATCCGTAGCGGCTACCGTGAAATCTCTGTCCCGTATATATGAATTTATATATACCTGTTATAGGCAAGCTTGGTGAGGGGTAGGCGTGAGTTGAGTGTCTTTCCTCCTGAGCGCCACGTCACGAGCAGGGCTGCTCACAATATAATTGCAATATATTGCTCTACAGAACGCAATATCCAATATTGGCTATCAAACTAATTTTTGCGCAATAAATATTGCAATACAAAGACTTATCTGCAATATTACTGCAATAATATCAGACAGTAGCAATAAATTGTCCATTGAACTTATGATTTAAGAATATGTTTATGTCTCAGCTCCTTGAAAAGTCAAGAACATTGTCACAATGCCCGTAATCTGTTTTGAGTTTACTTTTTGCTTGAAACTAGAGTAAAAGGATCTGAAAACAAGCAAACGTTTCAAAAGCGTTTCATTTGAATTGTGATTTGTACTGTTTTGTTTATTTCTTGAAGCCATATGTCAATTTGCAAAAAATTCAAACGTACGGTGTATCTGAATTATTGTTTACAACATTTGTAAGCACTAACGTTAGCACTAAAAGTAGAACAACGCATGCTAGTGACATGTTTCAAATCAAAACGCAATAATCTAGCAATATCTTCTTAGTCCTACAATAATAATTGCAATAAGAAGAAGACTGCATTAAAAATTGCAATATGTTCAGGAACATGCAATAAAGCATTGATATAGTTTATTGCAATATATTGCAATTGCAATTTATTGCTGAGAACCCTTGGTCACGAGCAAGTGCTGGCCGGATATCATCAGTGAAGTACATATAGACGTATTTTTATACTCAGTCGACGCTTGGCATTGATATGTCACTTATGTGCATCCCCAGCGACCGAATAAATGCCGCTCAAAGTTCTTACTCGACCAGCTACATAAACGGTGTCTTCACTCTGAAACTCGACCTGCCTCTGCTTATCATTGAGGGCTTCAGGCCTTCAGGCAAATCCACTTAGGCGCTAATCTATCAAGACAGCTAATGGACTAAGCCTTTAACCTCTTTGGAGAGAATGTGCAAGCATTGATCAAATCTATTCTCAATCACTAGCCCTCCTTCTCTTTGCACGGGCTGACGTTTCCTCCTGCAAACTCCAGCAGAAATTGGGTGAAGTAGTTTCCTGAGAGAAAAAAAGATGGAATCGAAACAATATCCATAGCCCGGTCCTGACTGATAGGTTGCGACTCAGGTGAGTTTACTTTATGGACTCCAGGGCGAGGTAGCCCAAGCCTTTAGAAAATTCTACCAAAACTTAAGCTACTACTAAACACAGTTGTGATGTGTACTTTTGAGGTTTAAATATGTGAATAATCTAATTTCAGGGTGCCAGCGAGCAACTTCCACGAGTACATCTGGAATACTTACACCAAACATCGGTAACAATGTCTAACATCCGCTCAAATTCGTTAACTAATCTTCATATCTACTTACGAAAGTTTCTAAAAACTACTTCCAACAATTACCCAAAATTGAGATTGAAATTCAAAGTGTGCGCTATATCACCCAAAGAGGAAGTAACCTTTATAAAAATAAATCTTACGCCGATTAAAGAATCTTGTTTGCGCGAAAAGTGCTTCGTAATATTTATTTCTCCTTCTGCACCTCGACCCATGTTGCTCCTTTTTTATCTTATCAGGCTCATTCTTATTTCTTTCCGATAATTGCCAAGCGAGCTGCGAGTATGGCCATCGACGACGACGCGCGTACCTCTAATGGTCCCCCGCTTTTACCTTCCGTCATAGAGTAGTAAAACTTTAGCTAAAATAACGTGCTATGCCCTGGTTCAGATGAAAATTAGGCAGCACAAAAACGGGGACGAAATATCACTCAACGGACGGTAACAACGGGACAAAGGATAGGAATAGAACACCAGTAGTGACGCAAAGGCTGATCGTTTGGGGAACCAGACGATAAGGGAATCAGGTAGAGGGCGCGTAATGTTTATTACGGTGAGCACTGGCCGGGGAGAGATGCTTATGTGCCCCTCTCATAATTAGTAGCTACGTGTCGAAAACAGTACACTATCGAACTATAAAGAAGGTCTCGAAGAGCGATATGACAACTGCCACAACCCTACACGTGTGGGATCTTGAGGTCCACTTAGAGCACACTAAATAACAAAATAAATAGTATGTACCCGTCAGGCCACTACCTCTCACTGCACTACCTATTTCCTTTCTTAGGCCTGGCCTCGTCCCAGGACTGGCCACACAATCCCATTCGGAGAGCTATCGAATGCGGAAATACATAGCAACACTTTTTTCCAGTCCACCAAGATCCCGTTCGGGTGACCATCATACGCAATGCGTCGCGCGAAAGAGCGTCGCAAGTCCCCGCGATGGGAATGCAATCAACTCACCAAACAACCAGGCGAACCACGTGCTGTCTAATTACGAAGTCTCACTCGGGTGATACCACGAGCGCACGAGCGCTACAGCTGACCGACTTAGCGAAGAGCCGTTCATCGGATCTCTAGGATGCCCGGAGGGTGCGGTCCCTTGAGACCGAAAAATCCCTACGTTTCAGTCATAGAACGTGAACGAATCGTCCCACGTGGGAGGTCCACGTACGCAAACCCCGCCGCCGAATCTTTCAGGGAGTGCGAAAGTGCGCAGCGTGCTTGTCTGTTAGCTCCAGAATGGGGCACCGCAACCATTCGCGTCGGCCTCCATATTTTGTACCCCGGTAATCATTTGGGTGGTATATGGACTATCTGTGCCTCACAAAAGGGTTCAAGTGTCTACTATGTGGCTGTTACGGGTGAAAAACTGATGTATGCCGTATGTGTGTCGTATCTATGGCGTGCGCATGTGTGGCTTATGGATGGTATTCGCACACAACAGGCACAGTGCCATTCTCAGAAAATCACGTTTTTTTATTCAGTTACATCTGCCATCATCCGTCATGCACCAGGCACTCATGCGACACATATGGGACGCAGGTACGATCTATATACGACATTGCGCCAAATATGGAACAGGGTAGGCCCTTGAACCCCCATATCAGGCAAGAAGCGTACATACACCATCCAAATGTTTCCCTGGGGTAAGCCGCCGGAATCCCTATGGCTGATAACGTCGGCGTCGGGTTACTAATGCTGCTCAGCGAGAAGAGGTGCACCCCAATGGGTCGAGGTCACGGCGCGCGAGTCGGATTTATCAGAGTTGGATTAGGTCACTAGTGCCGCCCGTATGGCGAGGACCTATAACTAGGGCAGGCGACTGCGCGGCATGACAACGCTGAGATTTACTTGGGCTGCACCGAACCCATCATGGTAACCGACCTTCGCAACATTGGGCTCCGCGCTTTCGTGCGCCACAATCCTCGTGCGGGCACAACTTCAACGGCCGCGTCCTCTGCTGGCGCTCCTTCGACCGCGACGAGGACCGAAACGCACACAACACCCGGTGGGGATATGGGCACGTCCCATGAGGGGTCGCCTCCCACCGTCTCCATTGCAGTACAAGATCTCGTGCGGGTTGAACGCGTCGCTGCACCACCGTCTCCCGTCTCTCCGTCATCGACGAACGCGATGTCCGATCTCGATGGGCGACATCTTTCGCTCATCCAAACAGCAGGAAGGATGCCAGACTGCTTCTGTGAGAGGTCTAGACTTTGGCACAACAGCTCAGAAGAGAGCTGTACGTCAGAGAGAGAGCTTTACTCAGTTTCACTTCACTGTACTCAGTACACTGTGTTTTATAAGCTGTGTTTCTACATATGCTGGACGCAAACCATCGAAAGATTATTTCTCCATACAGAGAGCTACGTAATGCAGACACTTTGGGTACCTTAAAGTGAACTGAGACTCTCTGTCATCAACATCACCTCATCAACAACAAGAAAGCGTGTCACACAGACGCACATTTTGTCGCCTAACGTAGTCTTTAGCCGCCGTTCAGCGCTTTTTACAGATGTTAAGGACGGTGGAACTAAACCGAAGTGAGTTTAATAATATGGACCATGCTTTTAAGCCTTATGAAAGTACTGCTTTCCGTATGCAATATGGAAACATTCGAACTGATATGTTAGGTCATGCTGGTAAGTGAACATATGTTGTATGTCACGTTTAATGACATTCAGCTGACGGTTTCTTAGAGCCTGTATCATCAGCGTTTGTCTTCCGACGACTGAAAATGTCGATGTTACACCACAATGCAGCTTGCATAAGACAGAGCCACCGAACATTTTTGTGCCAAACGATCATTTGAAAACTCTGACAGTACCCAATGCAGAGAATTCAAAACTATTTGATTACTCTCAGAGAAGGACCATGACGAGTCGATGATTAAATATATATATCTTTCGCAATTTTATCTCCCTGAAGTGCTCATGAAGACTATGTTGTGCCACAAGTTGTCGATGATGAATAGGTTCCAAGACTAACAGTGTTGAGGGGATAGTGAATCACTTCATCCTCCTGCCGAGGTTGGCGAAGTGAGCCGTACTTTATAGAGAATTGTACCCTGCAAAACCCTGCCAAAAACAAAATTACAGATACTTTGTGACCAACTAACGCAGGGAGCCACTAAACGCAGATATCATATCAAAAAGGAGGTCAACATTACATCTTGCATGAGATATCAGACACATCATCTTACATGATGTGCTCACGCAACACTCTGACAGTGTATCCTCATGTCATCCATGCTGCCATACTACAAGAAACAGTTCAATGGCGTACGCCAATGATGAAATGTCTGTGTTGCAAAAGAAGTGGTTATCAATGAGGTTTTAGGCAATTTCGAAATATCATTCCATGATTTTAGGCTCTACCAGAAGTTAGAAGGCATTGAGAGAGTATGCCTCGGATTGTGTTTGTTTTCTTTGTAAGATTGAGATGCGTTTTGCTGTGAAAACGCAGACACCGCAAAAGGAGCTTTTAGATTTCAGAAATGGATCTACTTTGTTACACATTGACCTCAAAGCGCTGTATGAATGTTAGGCTAATAACGAAAGTATTACTAGAACACAAGTGGACGGCATTTCTTAATACGTTCTATCATTTTCTTAATGTGAATTAATTTGTTTCTAATCCTTCTTTTATGATAGATTCTAATTACATACCCGCTAATCATATGAAGTATTAGTTAAGATTCTAAAGCAAAGAACTCTACAATTGCAATATCGAATTTTCTTATTTGACTATGGATCCCTCACCCACAATTCTCAGCAAGAGTCGAGTTCGTGGGACTCAATTTTCAGATAATTCCACTTTTTTGTTCCAGAAAAATCCATAGGTTTATTTGAAAAAAATCGCACCTTTTCAGTCCATGTTATTTTCGTCGTTTTCTCCACCTCATGTCACTTGCAGGCCATACATACACATGCGCTTCACATGCAGGACTTCAACCAATATAATTGCAAGGAATTGCTTCTCGAAACGCCATAAACAGTATGTCTATCTATTACTCTAATTCCTGCAATAAGATTTGAAATGTTAACGTGTTATATATGCAATAAACTTAGCAATAACCGGATGGTTTGTAGTATTTTAGTATTAGCCGTCAAGTAATTGGTGCTGATTTATCCCGGAACCTTACTCCTACACCTCAAAACCATCGTCAAAAATGTAAGCCATGAAAATATTTAAAAATCTTCATCAAGAAAGGAAAATATCAAAGATCTGACATGCGTAAAACATCCCAACTCTACGCGTTGGATTGTTTTCATCTGTTTTACAATAAGTTTCTGTTTTCGTTCAAATTTAGAATCTCGACAAACTTTCAGTACTTCTTTACGTAATATTTACCTTGAGCGACATCCGGGTATATAACGTGTTAGGCTTCAATTCATTTTGATATCTATTTTTAGAATGCAACAGATCGGGAAATTTCAGGCCGTAGTTGTGCTGCCGGTTCTGTTCAGGTGCAAAATGAGTGGCAATGGAGGCGTTATGCGAGCTGTACGTTTGCATACAATGCAAACGCAGCAGTAGAGTTTTGCTTTGTTTGCCAACTTATCAAACCCTGTTGGAGTGCGAAGCACCGTGCCGTTGCTCTCAGCTGTCCGGCCCCACTGTAGCACGCAATTGACGGCATACAACAACCAAAGAAGAGTCTTCACGGCCTCTAAGACCTCGCAGTAATGATTTCCCCTCCGGTTATCGCTGCTCCCGCACGCTCTCTCCGTCATTACCGTTCCCGTCTCCAACTCTTACACCTTGCAGCAGCAAAAATATCGCACACGGAACGGCCCTCACCAACACTGTCGCAATATTCATGCTACAGCTTTCCACGCTGTGAGATAGTGATGCGCAATGGATGTCCACCGGATGAAAATTTGGGACATTTATGTGATATCAGTCGGATATCTTCTGGGCATCCAGGATATCCCAATGACATGCCCTGGTACCCCATTGGATACGGATAAGGGATGCCCTTTACATGTCCTTTGAGTTTACAAAAACTATTGCAATGATATTCATATGATGCACGAAGATATCTCCCATAAATGTCTTGAATTACATGGTGCATCACTTGGACATCAGAAAATCCATTGGACATCTCTTCTTACATCATATACATATCGAGCGATTATCACTTGGCTATAATTTATGCATCATCTGAGCATCATTTACGTACATCATATGGACATCATAAGGAGATCAAATGGACATCTTCAGATTTCGTAATTCTAATATGGGTTATCTGGAGGATGTCATCCGGACATCAATTCACCTCTCTGGGTCCACTTTGCCAAGCGTTCATTGTCCTTCCGTCTGTGCGACGCCTTACGAAGGGCCAGCGCGACACCCTAAATGCTGCTCTCTCTGGGTCACACTAGAGAGAGCTAAAATGTGATATATGGTTTGGCTCGTTGGCAGCACGCAGCACGCGCGCGTGCCCCAATTCGATTCGTGCCAATGCCGATATGGTTTGCCTTCGGATAACTATCTCTCTACTGTGTCCATCATCGTGTTTGGACTAAAGCAGAAGCCCCCCTGGCCGCCGGACGTCTCGGACGCCATAGAGCACCACAGGGTACAACATGATATCACTCGCTACCATGCAAGCTTAATAACTGCAGTACCGAGGCCACGTCAGCGACATCATCTTCACGCAGGGTCATCATTATTCCCTAATTAAACCTATTAACATGCGCACTCAGGAGAAGGGCAAAACTTTGGCAAACTTTGGTGCTCTGAGTGTTTTTCACTGTGTCACTATGTGGATATTACAATAATATGATACTGTCGCATCCACACATCCTATACAGTAAGCTTACTTAGGCCGAGAGGTCGGAACCCTCAGCCCAAATTTTGGAAAACCGCTGCACTAAACCCAGGTAGTCACAACTCCCAAGTTCGAGCTGCTCAAGTGACAGCGCGTAAGCGCACCCTTCAGAAATGGGACTGCTGCAGACAGTGCTTATCACCCTATGCATTGCAGTTGCGTCCACCACGAAAGAGCTCAACTCCTACCATAAGCCGCTGCTAGCCTCCGATGCAGTGATGTGACCGAGACGAAGGCGATATCACTACCGATTTCGGTGCAAAACGTTACTGCCAGTCGGGGTCTGTTCTAGCAAGTAGTAATGGCCAGACATCGTGAGACGGATACAAAAGAAAACAAGTTTTAATTCAAGCAGTGAGAGCGGAGGCAAGGGATGGCAAGGAGACGCAGGATATCATACCAATGGGATATGTGGTGTCATGTGTGTACGAATTTCACTTGGAGGCTGCTGACTTCACCACACGGTGGATAGCAAGTAAAGCCTTCGCGTTAGAAGAGCACATATGGGCCATCATGGAAAGAGCGAAACCTACACCAAGACCACGAACAAACAAGTCGGGAAATTTCTTCCCTCCTGAGCTTAAGATCCTCCGCTGAAACCCCCTTCTTGCGAAACAGGTCATACAACGCATCTTCGCATGCTACCAGCTCGGCCTCTAGCTCCCCTTGCAACGTCTCCTTATCGCATTCCTCGTCAGAGTGAGCCACCTACTCTTCCCAGATGGCTTTGTCAGAAGCTTCCTCTGCTTCGGGCTCAATTAACGTGATAAACTACGCTGGCTGAACTTGCAAACGTTCCGTGTCGTCAGCGATTACGGCGGCCATAATTTCCTTTTCAGAAATGTTGAAGTGCGTGGCGCGCTTGACTGAAGAAATGGAAGAGAGTGACTACAACGATATATAAATAAGCAAAGGGAACGAGACACGTCACTAGGTCAACAAAGCATTAACCAACTGCGAGTTGACATAATGTATCCACTGAAGATTGAACAACCGCCAGTTATTAACCGACATAACGAAATCTGGTAGCTCGACGTAAGAAGACATGGTAGAATAGGGTAAGCAGAGGTGATGTATTTGGTAGACGAAAAAAATCAGCGCACTACCTCAGGTTGGCGAGGAATCATAAATGTAAACATCGAGCTCTAGCGACCGCCCCAAACGTGGCTCGAACATACCACTTCCTCTCTAGACGACTCTCTCAACGCCCGCATTTCAACCAATTCTCTTTCTCTCTCTCTCTCTCTCCATCTTGTGGGGCAACTCAGAAGAGTGAAAACTCCACCAGACTGTTGGAGGGTCCGCTCTCTTGAGAGATGGCAGACCAACCACAGAGCTCTCTGTACTATCAAGAGTCGAGTGTGAAGTCGGGGTGGCTGCTGGATGTACGTACAGAGGTGAATACCAAGAAGACCAAGAGTTGAACGTGAAGCACGGAAAGCCCGGAGAAAGAGGGAGAAAAGTGGAAAGGAGAGACCTGAAAACCGGTGACTCTCCATGGAACAATCCAGAACAAAAGTGAGCCGAGGGTTCTACGGTATGCAGCATGGACCTAAACCCGAGGCAACAACAGCAACTAAAGCCGGTGGAAAACCCTATACAGCGGTGGATATCTGTAACGCACTCTAATACTTCCTCGGAACGACACACTTGTCAGTAAAGCTACCAGACTTTCTGCGCATTCCTGAGGGGATATTCGTACAGAAACCGACCCAGACAGAACTTTCCGTTATGGAATTTTCATATAGTTCTCGGTAACTAAGGGTTTTCTCTTATAATCTCAAGGTATTTTCATAGAATTGAATTTGTTAGAAAAATTAAATTCAATAGATTTTCATTGCATATTAATGTATTGAGAACCCAATGACGCACGACTTGGTTTTCAGAAAGTTGAAAGACCATCAGCTGAAGATCACTTGAAAATTGAATTCAATTCGGTTGCACCAGTTTTCACTCGGCCAACGTATTCGCTCCCCTACGGAGCGGGGTCGTATACCTATGAAGGTAGGAACAACTGGAACCAAGCCCTTGGTTCGACAAGGAGACCTCAGTTGGGTTTACTCAGTGCTCGCGACTGCGAGGTCACGCTCAACTAATTAGGTTCAACCAGATATTAAACTAACAACTATTAACGAATATAGTACACACCTTTCGAGGTCCACACACATGTTCAACTCACTGTCAGGGTGTATAGAGAGGCAGGGAACTAGCTACCAACTACAAAAATATGTACACACACACTACGTGTCCATCACCACCAAATTGGACCACGAAAGAGTTTTCACCCCAAGGCTTTTGCTCTACACATATCTTTTTACTTCTTCGTCGACTTTTTTCTATTCACTCTGGCGCCCACTTCCATCCGTTAGCTAGGTCTAAACCTCCTTCCTTTCAACCATCTCTCTGCATTTTTCTCCATTTGACGTCCGATATCCCGCCCTTCTTTTAACAATTGCAGTGTGTTGCTCTTATTTGAGACTTTTCGCACATTTTGGCGCTCAAAGTTTTCATCGTGTCTCCGCTCTTTCCAGGGAAGCCTGCGGTTTTCGTCTGTCGAAGAAACAATCTTTTCATTCTACTTCACCTCGCTTGCTGAATTTTGGTGCACTTTTGGCTGCGGGCCTTTTTGCATTGTTTTCGGGTGTTTCGGTTTTTTACTGATGTCTTCCATCTGTGTGGATCATTCGGCTCTACTTTTTTTTGTGTTGACGTGAAACATTTCATATTCAAGATGGTCCTGTTCTGCTCAACACTTGATTTCTGTTTGTGAGAAGTTAGTATCTGTCTAGGACCCTTTCTTTCTGCCACAGTTGCGGACTGCTGAGCTACGTTTAGACCTGTGGCATACATGGGCTGGTACTCTCGATCATTTCTCGTGTGTTCTTTAAGTTGTTCACGACCAAGGTCATTTTCCCCAAAAACATCATCTGAAATATCGCAATATGAGCTCCAATAGATCATTTTAACTAAAGCTTTTTCACCTTCTTTGGCGTTTAAGGATGACACGGACCGATGAATTTGTCTAAAGCAGAGTTATTCCTTTCTTATGAGATAAAGACAAGAGTAACACCGAGAAACATATATCCGTGGCCAAACTGCATGAGAATTCGTTTTTTTTCTAGGGATTCTTTCTGGCCTCAGGAGTTCTTTTCATAGTTTTCAACGTAGCTTTGAACGCACTACAACACGGGTCTACTGCTAATATTTCAAACATATGGTCGTAGCTTTTGATTTCAACCCCTCTCACGTTAGAGGCCCCCAAAAATTTCAAGTGTAAGCAAAAGGATTTCCTCTTTTGTGATATCGTTTTCGTCGAAGTACTGATTGTTGGCTACGTATTAGTTTCTAACCTTAAATGGCCCGCAAAATTTAGGCGCTGCAATTTAATGTAAGGCATCGAAGTCTTTTGTACTCATATGTACTGTGTCACTAAACATATGGACGTTGAAATCCTCCATTCGTATGGATTTGTACATATTTGTCTGCTGCCGAGAAGCGTACAGAGACGTCAAACCAGTAAGCGAAATTTCCGCTGCCTGGACCGTTTTCTTCGTTATCAGAATCGTCTGTTTTGTGTAGCGTTCGTTGATATCTTTTGCCTTCTTTTTCCAGAATCATGCCTTGCGGTGCGAGCATATCGGTGTCTGCCACAATTTTCCACAACTGTGCTGGATCGCTCGTGTTTAGTTATCTCGTTAAATTACAAGAATGAGGCACAAGAACTGATCTTAATTCAAGTCCAAGAACGTTATGCAAAGAGGTGTTCATTTGATAAAGACAGAACCCTTACTTAAAAGGATCTGAAGTGGAATAAATCTGCAAGTTTTATTGCAATAAGTCAAATTACTCGCAATCTGTAATGAGTATTGCATATAGCAATATATTGCAATAGCAGGTAATTGCAAGACAGCCCTGTTGTGAATCACAGGTCGAGTTCACTCAGAGCGGAAATTTAGTAGCTTCTTATGGTTCTCATGTTGTTGGACTGCCCAGGGTGTTCATGGCGATAGCCTCATGCCGTATTTCTATGCTTCACGGTGTGAAGCCGGTACAGTCGCCAAGTGAGCAATTTTGAAAAGCTGAAGGCATTCCGAGCTTTTTTTTCAATTCGTGGTTGTCCTATTGAAGAAGCTAAGGAATGGGAAGAAGATGAGGCTAAAAATGGCATTCTTGTGGACGTCTTTTTTGCGGGTGATTGACGCGGGTGGTGACAACCCAAAGGCAGAGACGAAACACCAGGGGGTATCAGCCGTCCAGCTGTAGTCGACGGCAAATGAAGCGCTCATTAGTCGGGAATTGTATTACTGATCAGGATAGATCAGCTGCACAGCGACCAAGAAATATCGTACCCAGAGAGGTAGAGTGATGCGCATTGGATATCCATCAGATGAAATTTTGGGACATCTATGGATATCATTCGAACATCCTCTGCGCATCCAGGATATCCGAATGATGTGCTGGGGTAGCACCTAAAATGTCCCTAATTGATGTGCCTTTGATCTTCCGTCGATGCACAAAATCTGTTCCAAAGATACTCAAATGATGCACTAGAATATGTCCATTAGATATCCCGGAATAAAAGGCGCATCACTTGGACATCACAAAATCCATTAGACATCTCTTCGTACATCACATGCACATCGGGCGCTTGTCAATCGTTTATCTTTGGTGCACCATATGTAGATCATTTACGTGGATCACATGTACATCTGAAGGAGATCAAATGGACATCTTCAGATCTCGTAATTCTAATGACAGTCATCTGAGGGACATCAATTGGACATCAATTCACCTCTCTGGGGAAGTTCGCAGCTGCGCGGAAACGACTGACACAAAGAGTGCGGAGAAGGCAGCCTCAAGTCCCCAAGAACTGGGTGCTGCCGTTAAACGAGTCACTACGTCATCGTGCGGGACGAGCCGAAGGTGGGACAGCGCGACGCGCAGTAAAGACTTCGGGTTCTGAAGCAGGAGACCAAGCCGTTTGCGGTTGGGGGGAGTAAGGAACGATTGGAGGCAAAGAAGAGCCGACTGCTCTGAAAGGTAGTGGAGGTGTGCGAAAGGAAGAATGTGTGAGGTCGTAGAGGTGGTATGCCGGCGGATGCAAAGAGGGTGAGGCCGTCTTTTCGGGGTTTTATATACAGAGAACATTTGCGTTGAATAGTTTCTGCTTATGAATAGGTATCTAGGGCACGTCTACACTACTTTTAAAACAATTAGTCTAGTATTGGAACACCAGATGCTTCTAGAAGCTCTCAGAATTCTGAGTGGCAGTAGATACTACTTCAAGCTTTGACCGCTTGGTGCTCCCTCCAGATATCTGCGCGGGTAAGACCTCTCTTATAGACAATGCTGACTCTATCCTGGGACGAGCTTATCCAGTCCCACTAACTTTCGTTTTAGTAATTACTCGTTGATTTCTGCTCGAATTCCTTCCCATGTTACTAGTTGTTGACGCTTAACTAACGTCTTGTTGTAACATTGCATGTCAACGACATTTTAGATTCTTCTCAATAAATCAGTCGTTGGCAGCTAATTAATGTGCTTGTCGTTCCACCAATTCTCCAAGATAATTGGTAATCAGGTCGCGTGCCACGTCGCGCCCTTCGCGGGATTCACACACTCCGCCGCTTAACGGTCGCCTCCCCTGGGTGACCAACGAATTTTATCACATTGTAGGCTCCACAGCTCCAATCCAAGAAACCTCTTCAGTAATGTACTGGAACGGATATGGCCGCTCTTGGTAATCAGGTTCCGGCTCAACGTCCACGATAAACTCTTCGTGCTGACCGATGAGTCTGATTTAGTCCACCACTGGCTCTTCTTGCGTGGCTGCTGGCGGTAGATGACCATACTTCCCAACAACGTAGTGATAGAGAACGAAGATGGTCCTTTTGGCTCCGAGTCTCACCATCTGCGTGGGTGGTCTTCGTGCCAGTCGCCCGAGAACCTCGTGAGAACGTCGTGTGAGATATTGGCAGTAAACATGGTGCAAGTTAAGGCACAGGTGGAAACAATTCCAAACAATCCTGTGCCTCTCCCAGTCTTCACAACCCAATGAGGAGAGCCAGTCACGCAGGGTGATTCCGCCGACTTCTACTTCCAAATAATTCACTTCGGGGTTATAGACTTTGTAGTCTACCACGATCGGCATAGCGAGAGCATCCTGAGCGTCATTGGTCTCGATCCTTAGGTTATCCGGTCTCTCGTGATCAAGCGTAAGCCTTCTCGCATGAATACTTCCTCTAGACATGCGGCGGTGCGGGAAGATCAAATATTAGCGTAGATGACTAGCGCGTATGATGCGACAAGGGCCGTAGAACTTGGAAACGAGCGGGGATCACTTGATTGACAGATTCATAGCTTCACCTCGCATGCCGAGTACTTGATCTCCAACTGCAAACCGGTGTCCATGACGTTCGTCATCCCGGCGCACGGCCTGCCTATCGACCCGATTGGCTCTTTCTATGGTAGCTGCTTCCACCTCCGTGAGACGATTCGTGTCCGTGGCGTCGGGGATAAGAGGAGGGAATTCCGTACGGTTCATACAAGGACGTGTCCCGTAAAGAAGTTGGAAGTGTGAATATCCCTCGGACATCCTACGAGTCCTGTATCCGTACAGTATATCATGTAATGCTGCGTCCCAGTTGATTACTCATTCATGAACGATCTTGCCAATTGCTCTCTTAATGGCCCCGACCATTCTGTCTGTGCGTCCATTTGAAACAGGAGCATACGCTACGAGCGCTTTCAGCGAGATGCCGTGCTGTCTTATGTACTGCTAAACGGTTGCTGCGAGGAAAGAAGTGACGTTATTAGAGACGATGGTCCGCGGGTATCCAGAGGAACCGAAAATTTCCAGCCGAACAAATCTCAGAATCTTGGAAGCAGCGGCGTTTCTCGTAGCTAAGGCAATCGGCCATCCGGTCAAATGTTTCACTCCAATCAAAAGAAACCTATTTCCACGAGTGGTAGACCGAAATGGCCCGCCGAAGTCTATAGAGAAGGTATCAAACACATTAGTGAGAGGAGCCCGCTGACCGGCACGATAGGAGAGAAAAGGTCCCATGAACTGACAGCCATTGCAACTCTTGACGTAGTCGGTGACCTCGGAGCGCGTAGTAGGCCACCAGAACCTGTCCATAAAATGCCTCATAGTGGCTGCTACGTTCCAGTGTCCAACATCATCATGGAAAGTCCTGATGATTCGGATCCTTTCTGATATATCAGGAACACGTTTCAGCCATGTGCCTACACGGCGGTAGAGGGGTCCTTTCCATACAGTGAACTTTTTCGAGTTGCGCTTGACGGCAGCTCTGAGCTTCGTGTTAGCTTCGTCGATTGGCATCGGGCTTAGATGTAGTCCAATGTTCGCGTAATATGGTTCTAGCCCCCTGAAAGTGTCTGCAATTGGTGCAGCAACGATCGGTGGAGGTTCCTCTCTCGCGTCTCCCTCGCGGCGGCGTAAAGAGAGAGGCAATCAGCTGCGTGGTTCGTGTTGACTGATCTATAGACGACCTCGAACTTTTACTCTGCTTAGAAGCCCAACCATCTTGCCATTCTGCCATGCATACCCTTCTTCGTGAATGCATATCTCAATGCTTGGTGATCCGTGACCAACTGGAAAGGTTGAGACCAAAGTAGATACATCCTGAACTTTTTCAAGGCGAAGATCACGCCAAGGCTTCTTTCTCACACACGTAGTAACTTCTCTCTGTAGCTGTCATGGTCCTGCTTGCGTACTGCATGTGGTGATACATTCCATCCGATGTTCTTCGATTGAGAACAGCTCCGAGCGCAACTGACGAAGGGTCGGTCTTCACACGAAAAGTTGAGTCAAAATCGGGGAATGCCAACAACGGTAGACTGGTGAGCTTTTGCCTCAGGTCATTGAAAGCCTTGAGCATGTCGTCAGTGAATTCAAGTCTTCTCTTCCTCGAGATGGAGGCATGCAAGACCGACGAAGTTTCAGCAAAGTGCGTGACAAAACGACGGTAATAACCAGCAAGGCTCAGGAAGCCTCTCAACTCGGTGGCGGTAGTCGGGACAGGTGCGTTCCGAATTGTATCGATTTTCTTCATGTCTACTGCGACACCAGTTTCGTACACGACATGCCCAGGCAGCTCCATCCTAGGTCATGCAAAGTCATACTTAGAGATCTTCAACTTCAACCCATGTTATGCTATAATTCTCTGGACGTCTTCCACATGCTCTATGAGCTCCTCAAGGCTGTTAGAATATATGAACACGTCGTGCACATAAACGCGAGCGTATTCACAATGCCTCAGAATTGAGTCCATCAAGCGTTGAAATGTATAAGGTGCATTCATGACTCCAAAGGCATGACTTCGAACTTGTACTTGCCTTGTCTGCCGACAAAAGTGGTCATTTCCTTGCACTTGGGTGACATCTGGATCTGCCAATAGCCAGAGAACAGGTCGAAAGTGGTGAAATAGGTGGCGCCCCGCAAGTCATCGAAGATCTGGTCCATGTGAGGAAGCGGCCAGCGATCAGCATTCATAACCTTATTCAAAGACCTGTAGTCCACTCAAAACCTCGGTTTCCCATCTTTCTTAGCCGCTATGACCACTGGGAAGGACCAAGGCGACGAACAAGGCTTGATGATTCTGGCTGACAGCATCTTGTGGACTTCTTTCCTAACCACCTCATCATGTTCCGGCGACAGACGGCGTACTCGCGAATGTATCGGTGTGTCTTCGGTAAGGGAGAACTCATGCATTACGGGGACATTCAAGGGGCGGAGGTCATACAATGACGAGGCCACGACATCCAGATCAAGTAGAGTAGCACGCTGCCTCTACTGTGTTTCAGAAGGCAAATGAGAGAGCCTCTCTGAGATGTCAGCTTCCTGGTTCGTGTCGGGATAGTAGTCTCGCCTGTCGAATATACGTCCATTAGAATCTTGAGCGATGTGATCCGACAATGAGTACTTGATCTCTGGAGTGAAACATACTTCTTACGCATCAACGTGGTAATCTTCCGCCTGCTCTTCGGGGACCGTCCGAACAAGGTCTGAACTTTCATCAGCTAGCGTTGGAGATGAGGCCCGAGGAGTGTCTTCTATCTGTGAAGGTCCCGGCTGAGCTCCAGAGCCTTTCTCTAGCGAGTCTAATTGAGGCTGGAATTCTTCTCGCGGAAGCTCCTCCTCCAACGCGATCACGTATCTACCATTATCGTCCTCCTCCAGGTGTGCCATGCGACCAAAACACATATTATGAACGCCCAAGCGCGGTAGATGGGAAGGAGACGGAACAGGATAACGCATCTCTACGTGCATGAATAGAAGGTCGCTAACAAGCTCACCCTCTTCTGGCGGTAGCAGTGTTACCTCGTCCTTAGTCGGTATAGTCAGCACAGGGTCACGATAGAGCGGTGTACCAGATATCTCAACTTCTTCTGGAGAGTAATTCTGATCTTCATTTTCATGTTCATCTTCGTCTTCATCTTCATCTTCATCTTCTGCTTTTGCTTCTGCTTCATTCACAACATCTTCCTTAATGCCTCTGCTTTCGTCAATCAGAACATCGCCACTGGCGTATTGCTTGACACTGGTATCCGTCGAAGCGTTCTGAAATGACGACGAGCACGGTCTTGGAGTGCTTCATGTAGCGAGCTCATCGCGGAGGGCGAAACTGATCAATCTTCCACCTTCAGACTCATCGAAACCCTCAAGGACCACGTAGGTGAGATGCTTCTCAGGTTGTTCCCTTTCAGGGGACTGATGCAGGAGTTCTTCACTACCTGCCTCCGGGATAAGCTATCCTTCTCCAAAGCAAACCACCTGTTCTGCGATGCCGTCCAGTTCTAAAACTCCCATTTCGCCATATGGCAGCTCAGAAACGTTAGGATGAATCGGATCTCCTGGAGCCAGCTGAGGGTAGTGGCGGTACACACGGAAGATGAGATAGTCTGGCCGACGATTGGGGTCTTCAGGTCTGAGTAAGACAACATCCCTTCTTGTCGGTATCACGAGGGTTTCCTCAGGCGCGGGAGAGCCTTAGTCATCGTCTTTACTTGCTCTTTCTTCACTATTCTCTGCGTCTTCGAACCTGCGTCGCTCTTCGACCAACACGTGTGACCGAAAGACAACAGGCTCGTGTTGATCTTCGGCGATATTGAGTTCCGCCAAAAGTTTCCTGTCAATACCATTGAGGTGGGCTGCTTAGAAGCTGGGACTTCTCTTTCAACCATCGTAGCCAGAGCATAAACAGAAGTGTCCGGCTTGCCTCCGGGTAGGGGGATGTCATTGTCTTCATCCTCCTCTCTTTCGCTGTCCGAGAAGAAGGATTCCGAAATCGACGTGAAATCTTCGCTGTCTGCCTGAATAGTGTCATCTGTGGTGCAAGCCCGGAAACGGGAAACACGCACAGGACGTTCGAGATCCTGCTCCCTGTTGGGATGGAAGCTCGGCTGGAGAGCCTCTGTTGCCACCAAGGACCTGGGTGTAAAGCCAGTAGTGGGCTGAGGTAGAACCTACAGAGGTGAAATAGAGAAGCCAGAAAGGTAGGAAAAATCCAGAAAGAGTGGGAAAATGGTAGAGAAACTCGAGAGAGTGGACTGTAGATTCCGAGAGGAGGCGTAGCCCGAAAAGAAAAAGGGAAAGAAAAGATCCAGAAAACAGGAGTCAAGAGCCGTGCGCAAGCAGTCAACAGGCCCGAAAGACGGGGAGAAACAAAAGAGAAACAACAAAAGAACCCAGTACTGGGGCGGAAATCTGTCCTGCACTCAGGAATAAGAAACAAACAAAAGGTCAACCCTCACTGGGTATTCAGAGATCCTAAGGCTTCCCAAGGGGAGTTTGCGCACTGATGCCATTTGTGGTGACCCTCCGTGTGGAGTTGTGCACCGGCAAGGGCAGCGACGACAAGGGCCCACACTCAAGAGATGAGTCTCAAGTGTTCCCACTTCAGAGTGGCAGTTTTCGAAGCGAGACTTGGTTGACTTTACTAAGTGCTCGCGACGGCGAGGTCGCGCTCACCTAAGTAGGTCTAACTACACATTAAACTAACAATATTAACTAAAGTAGTGCACACCTCATGAGGTCCATACACGTGGATCACCCACTGTCAGGGTACCTCATGGTACAATGCACCCATGCATACTACACACATCCCGCGTGTTCCACACCAGGCAATGGCGTCAAAACCCAGTCCACCTAAGAAAGGTCAGGTAGAACCAGCGTTCATTCCTCTCATGAAGGGATCATATCCATGACTCACCCACACCTCCATCACCCAGGTACGAATCCTTAAAAGAGTTGACAAAACCAAGAGACCCCAAAGGGTTTGCTCCACATCATCAATTAGCTCCAGACTCGGGCGATGATGATCAAGTTGTATGACAGCTGAGTGTCCGTCAGACTGCATAGTCACTTGCTGCGTACCGAGGTCCAGACAGGCTCGGAGCGATTCCAAAGCTGGACATCCAATGATTACATGGAAAGGAGGATTCTCAACAACCTAGAAGTCAAGCGGAACTCGAAGGGTTCCGAAGACTACGGGGGTGTTCTGCAGGCTTCCTCGAACCATGGACCTCGTACCGTCTGCAACGATTATCCTCCTGTTTGAACGCTACAGTTCGAGGGAAAGCGCATGGGTGAGGGCAGTGGAAATCAGATTAGGCATGGCTCCTGAATCCAGCAATGCCTGCGAAACCGTTCCATACACGGGCACATTGACAACTTTTAGCGCTGGTGGTAACGCCGGAGCTTGAGCAAAAGCAACCTTTTTCCCAGTGAATCTGCCAGATAGAATTCTTCGAAGATCCTTCTTCGCTTCGTCGGCATCACCACGAGCCAACTGGCCAAAGGTAATACCCGACGGGGCTTTGGCAAGTTCCTCGTAAATTTTGTACTTGCCGATGGATCCTGGATCTTGATCTTCCTAGGCTTGGCCTTTGATTTCGCCGCCGCCGCCGCCTTACGTGGCTTGGAATCGGCCTTCGAGCCTCCGACTGAAGGCTTAGGGGCTGTTCCAGCGTCTTGTTCTGCGGGAACATCACTGGTGAGATACAGAGTAGCACCTCCGTATGCGGCTGCTTTCGTAAAGCGGCACCATCCGCATCACTCTTCGTTGCAGTCACGACTTCTTCATCATCGAAGTCATTAAAAACAACTGAAACTTGGTTCTCCTCGGCCCTGGCGAGAGCGTTTTTCTCCTTCAAGGCCCTCTTAGCGATTGAATCTGACTTCACGCATTCAAATGACACATTGTGCTCTGCTTCGGCCTTGGGTTTCGACCAACAAGTCACGGCGGAGTGTCCAATTCTTCCACAACGACCACAAAGGGTGTTGTGGTGTGGGTTCAACTCACAACGATTCGCGAAGTGACCCGGTTACTGACAGTACGAACACGTTTGATCCTTCTCTTGCCGAAGTCCACCATTCTGGTTCTTCTTAACAAGGAGGTGAAGTTCTACTATCTGCTCAGCCAGTCGCTCAACTTTGTCTTCTAGTGGCGCGGCTTCTCGGACGTGCGGTCTACGACTTCCCCGGCCTCTTCAATACATGTTTGGGCGGCGGAATTGCACTCAATGCTTTATAAAAACCCAGGGCTTATCTTTCAGCAACAAAAGACTAAGAGAGACGATTGAGGGCTTTAAAACTATCAGCCCCGCGAAAGACCACAAACTGGGCTAGATCCGCATATCGCATAGCAGCATTGCGAAGAAGGTCAAACTTCCCCTTCTCATTGAACCCTGTCAACTTGGAGCAAGCGTCCATCTTCTTCAGGGACGCCAAAAAGTCCCAGTAGTGCAGACGAGCAGTGACGACACAACGAATCTGCCCTTCCGGTTCTTTAGCAGCCCCAAAGCGGTCGATGAGGGCTTGCTTCACTCCTTCGTAATCATGGGCCTCCCTCGTCATAGACTCAATCATGCATAGGTATCCTAATAGAAGTAAAACACTTTTCCTTCGAGGTAACTAAGAAGCTTCAGAGCCTTGCCAGCGTCCGCTATTTCAAAATTAACAACATTTTCGAAATAGAACAGGAATTTCCTGCTATCGGTCGAAGACTCATTACACGACAAAATACTTTCACGCGGCACGGCGTCCTCCTAAGGGAACCATGTGGACGTCATATTGTGGGGGTAAATAACGCTGGTGGTGAAAAACTAGAGGCTGAGACAAACACCATGGCGTACCAGCCGTCTAGCTGTAGTCGACGACAAATGTAGCGTCCATCTGCCGGAAAATGTATTGGTTATCTAGAGAGATTAGCCGCACAGCGACCGAGAAATATCGTACTTCGCAGCGGCGCGGAAACAACTGACACACAAAGTTCGGAGAAGTTAGTCTCACGTCCGCAAGAACTGGATACTGCTGTTAAGGAAGTGACTTTGTTGCCGTGCGAGAAAAGCCAGCGATGGGTCAGCGCGACGAGCCTTAAAGAAACGGGTTTTGGAGCGGGAGACCTAGTCTTTGGCGGTTGGTATGAGTGAGAAACAATTGGAGGCAAGGAAGAGCGGTCTGCTTTGAAGGGTAGTGCAGGTGTGCCAAAAAAGGAATGTGTGAGGTCGTAAAGGTGGTATGCTCTTGAATGCAAAAAGATTAAGGCAGTTGTTTCGGGGGTTTATATAAAAAAAATTTGCTTTGAATAGTTTTTGCTTATGTAAGGTGTATCAAGGGTACATCTACACTACTTTTGAAACAATTTGTCTAGTATTGAAGGAATAGATGATTTTGATTGGCAGTAGCTAATATTTATATCTTTTGTTACTTTGTGCGCCCTGTAGATATCTGCGCAAGTTCGGCCTTTCTTGTAGACAAGGCTCACTCTATCCTGAGACGAGCTTATCTAGTCTCACTTACTTCGGTTCCAGTAATTACTCGTTGATTTCTGGTCGAATTATTTTCCATGTTACTAGTTTTCGGCGCCAAACTAACGTCTTAGTGTAATATTGCATGTCAACGACAATTTGATTTCTTTTAAATAAATCAGTTCTTGACAGCTAATTAATTTGCTTGTCGTTCTACCATTTTTCCAATACAATTTGTAATCGGGTCTCTTGCAACGTCGCGCCTTTCGCAGGCTTCACAATCCCCGTACAAAAATTTAATGGAGATTGGGTGAGACGTTGCTGTTCTATCTTTCAAAGTTTGGTCAGAAGATGTCTATTATATCTCGTTGCAAGAACAGATCAGTGTTTGCTTCGAAACAGATAGACAAATTTCTGATATGAAAGAGTCGTAATTTGAAAATGCTGTGCATAAGATAAATTCAAAAGGGACATTATGACAACACCGCGAGGAGTCTAAAGGGTGGATTGATTTGCAAGCCAGAAATCTGAGCGATTCTTGTCGAGATATTAAGAGGAACGGGGGCTTAATATACTTCTTATGTTTTGTGAGGGATGCCATCCTCAGTAGAGTGACTTGTTTTGTAGGAGATCATTAAATGCTATCTTGCAGAATCATTCGCTATTAGCACTTGGGGTTTGCGGCAAGCTAAGATTGGTGGTGGTGGGTACCGCCGGTACTAGAAACTGCGGCAACGTTAATGAATGTCTTTAGAAAGCCGTAGGAGGACAAAGTATGTAAAAGGCGTGGGATGTTCTGTATACCCCTCGCTGTCAACCATTAACAAAATTTTTAACTTGGGCACGTGCTCGGTTAGCATTCAAACTAAAGTAACGCAACTTGCCCTAATGTGGAAATACTGTCTTTGATGGGAGCGGAGGATACTGTTTTCGAGGAGCTCTGTTTTTAGCGACGCTTCAAAGCCTCCACAACTGCAGCGTTGGTGAAGTTTATGCCTGATTCAGAATTGATACGAATAACGCTGTTCTCTTCAACAATAGCATCTTTGAGCAGCGACCGCGCTTGCTTGTCCTACGACCTTTTCTCGTTCTGTAATGATGCAGCGCTGCCTTATTGTCTGAAAACAACCATTTGAACAGCGAAGCCGACGCCTCGCTCTCGGAATGTACGAGCGCTCCCGACTTTTCAAACCCAGCGCGAATATTTGACATGGTCACCGACTTTCTATAGGCATCCGTTATGCAATTTCCGACGTCGAAGGCGTCCAATACTCACTTCATTTGCGCTTCCCTGTGAATCGCGCCTTGAAGGTGCGATTTGAAGGACGGGAACACTCCTACGTCTAAAGGTTGCAAGCGCTGTGAGGTATGTGAAGGAAGCCCAATTACAATCACATTGGAATCACGAAGGGGACAAATGGAGAAAAGCTCGACGTGTGCGCTTTAACCGTCCAGTAGCAGTATAACCTTCTCACCTGGATTGCGAAAGACAGAAACTTCCTGCACAAACTTCTTCCCCCAATCGGCGAATTTGACAGTATGAACTCCCGTCGGATCCCGTTGATACAAGCGACAGTAGGGCAAGACGGAATGGAGACTCTGGTACTCTCTATTCACTTTGCGCTACTTCGCGAGCTTCCCAGGAAAGACAATCACCGGTGTCAGTGTACGTCCTGCTGCCGACACGAATGGAATTACCGTTACAGGATCTTGGTTTCCCTTAGTTCTAGCCAATGTCTGAACTAACGTCGTGAATGTTGGACCAAGCATCTTGCGTATTCTTCTACTCATGATCTTTATGAAGCTTATCGATTTCTGGTCTACATTCCAAATTTTGTGTTTGTCTCGGATTTGGTATCTGTCAATGGCCGCATTGATTTTCGCAATGTGTTCAGAAACATGTTTTTTGAACACGGCTCCCACTCGGCGATCATCAATCACTCGCACGCTCTTGAACTGAAGCACGGGATGTCTTCTCAAAAAAAATGGCATCCGTCTATACCCTGGTCTGCCATCACGGAAGTAGCGCTTGATCTCTTTCTTTCGACGCACTGAGAGCTTTGATACAAAAAAACTGGACAGAGATGAGGACGGTTACTCTGGTAAGCGGTGTCTTCATTCGTGCGTAGTCCTTGATTGCTTCAGTAATTAACTGTTCTTCCTGTTGTAACAAACCCGGTGAACGTTGAGGCTCTCTCAATGACAGTTTGATGTCCTCCAGGTTGGTTGGCTCGTGCTGGGGACACAGATTGTCCCAGCTGCGGTAATGTCTGGTAAGCGAATTGAAAGGAATACCATAATGTTCGGCTGCCTCTGTGAAAGAGGTATGGTGTGTATGCACATATAATATGGCTTCTTCCAGCATTGACAGTGTATATGTTGGCCCACCTCCGTATTTGCGAACGCGTTCGTCAGCTGTGCACACAGCCATGTGGTCGCGGTCATCACCGGTGTGATGAGCTATGAAGGTGGCCATCTTTGAAGAGGAGAGGTTAGTCTGCTTTGAGTTCGGATTGAAGGGCGGCCTTTTGGTTTGTATTTGTACGGACTGTTATGGTTTTTTGGCGGTGAACGAGTGGTTATAGGCGTCTGTTCATACGGTTTCTTATCGGGAACAATAAAGAAGATGTCTCAAATGTATTGCGTTTACTTTTTCTAGTCTATACTTATGATTGCAGCGTTTGCGTTTTATGGCCTTCGTTAATCTCTTTTTGGGTTTGCTTGACAGCGCATATTGTGTTCTCCAAGACGCCCTAAGTAAAAGCGCGAAATGGATCTCGGCTAAGGAGAACCAGGACGACAAAGTTGGTTTGGTCCGACTTGGGCGGAGGCCATCTTGGTATCTCGCGGAGAATGTGGCCAACATATGAGAATTACATTTGGGCACCAAATCTACATTAGGGCATGCTGCGTTAATAAACTCCTGTTGTCCACAAAGAGAATGTTTGTAAAACAGTATTCAAACTCTTGCGACTTGGACATATTTGTTGTGCTAAGGATAACTGTTACCTGTTAGTGGAGCTGGAATTATAGTTCGTCCGCCGACAATCCGGCCGAAGAATGGCGCGTTGTAAAACATTCACCGGTTCGGAAAACATCAGCAGGCGTGTGGCCTGTCGGCCTGTGGAAGCCAATAGTAACAGGACCGCCTCACTGTAATTGACAAACCTTTGAGCGATTTGCATGGAGCCCGAGAGGAATGCTGTCCCTAATAGATGTTCGAACAAGACACAAATGAGCTTGAGCAGTTGCTCGCCTTCCAAACCATACAGCGACATGTCAGTGACAGAATGTCATCCCAACGCCATGTCAGTGAAAGAATGTCACCATATTGACATCCACCATACTGACATCTCAGTGACAGAATGTCACTTTTGTGACATGCCAGTGACAGAACGTCCCGGAACTGGATGTGCAGCACAATGTGCTCAGCGTAGCATTTGTGCTGAAGAGAAACAGATCGTTTGTCGCCCAACCGCGAGCGTGGCTGCAAAACTAGTCTTTGCTTCCGCATAATTTTTCAAAGTTCGGGCGAGTTGCGCCACAACGGCTCACGTTTTCAACCTGTACACGACGTCCAGCAGCGCAAGGTAAAGACAAGAACCCCCCTTTGGGCCAAAACCCTCTGCCTACAACTACAACTCTCCGTCGACGCCGGTGGCCGCCGCATCCGCTGCCGCCCACATCGCGCTGCCCGCCCACCGGCGTCGGCGAGGCCGAGTGGCCGAGTCCGCCCATTCAGCGTTGGGGCTGCTCTCACCGCCGTCACCCTTCGAAAGACACCGATCATCCCTAGCACCGAATTCAGCTTTTCGTTCGAGTAGTCTTCGTTGGCTCCGACACAACTCCAACCATTGCCGACCTCACCAACGATTCCGCAAGCCGTAATCACCCATGAAATGCACTTCGAGTATCCGGTAGATTCCCTCCACACCGAAGCAATACCTTATTGTGTAGCAATTTCTTCACTAATCGCCACTTGAGACAGCCTTGAACTACAGACACAGAAAGAAAGAACATCGGATGTTTAAAAAGGGAAAGAAGTAAGCTTGGGCCGTCTTTTGTTAAAGTATTCTTTATCGGCACTAGCGGTATTGATCTTCGATCCTTCTCCGCCCACCTTGGCTCTAGCGAGAAACGTTGCGTATAGAAGGAGGAAAAGATCTAAAGCGCGACAGCGTTGGAGAGGAATTGAGTTTGACGTGGAAATCAGGAGGCATTGATGGAAGTCGATCAGAACGGTTGATGAGAATCTTGAGGTGTGATGATGTTCATTGTCCTTGGCTAATCTACATCCAAAATGTGTCGCAAGCGGAAGCGAATTTCATGCGGCCCATTCTGGAAACAGGGAAAATTGCCCCATCTCAGTCCCGATGAGTTCGCAAACGTTTAGCATCGGAAGCTTTTGGAGTGTAGTGGACTGGTATGGTCTGGATTCCTTCTTGCCGACACTGCGCCTGAACCTGTAGTCCACAACCTTCCCCTTTTTGCTTGGTAGCAGGGGTACTCGTTCTGCTTTTCAAGCTACTTTCGCTCGCGTAGATAATTCTGGGCCCTTTCTGCACCACTCACTTACAGAATATAAAGGCTTGGAAGATGAGTTCTTGGGGTCTTACGTTTCTGAAGTGATACAAGTGTGATTCCATCCTATAGGAAATGCGACGAGGACTACCCTTCAGCTTGAGTTCAGAATGGTTCTGAAACAATGACAGAACTCATTGAATAAAACGAGTTGTCCAAATCTTTCGAGAAGATTGAAGCAAACCGTTATGGCCAGACATTTTACAAGCTCTGGAAGAGATCTGAGAAGCACATACAGACTCAACACTAACCATCATGGAGAAAACTTATGCATCTGTGCATGAATTAGTATGATTCCACTATAGTTTGAACGACAGAGGCAGGTTTAAGAAGCATCATCACTGAGGATCGATCCTAGCTGTCTCATGAACTCGTGAGATATGTGTATCCATATCATGTTTTGTGGTGAAATAGGCGAGGCATGAATCACATTTGTAACGGCCAAAGATTTGGTGAACTATCTTCTTGTGAGAGTTCAACATTCCTCTTCGCGGGAAAGCAACGTCGCATACCTCACAGTGGAAAAGATCTGAGATGAAATGAACAGCTGAGAGGTGACGGTCCAGGTTTTGTCTCTGGTCAAATGGATGTGAGCAGATGTGACAAACGAATCTTCGATTCTGTTTACGTTCAACCATGTTCATGAGCACAAGATGAGAGCATGTGGATGACGTTAGGGTGATATGAGAATCTGTTAGCGAGTGGAAGCCATGTGAGACATTGGCAAAAGCATAACTTACGTTGTGATGTACATTTTCGATGTGCCTCCTCAAATGATGCTTCCTGCCAAAGGTTCTCCGGCACAGAGTGCAAGAGAACATCTTCGATTTCTGGTGCTGTGTAGGCTTGAAGATAGCTTTTCTATTGACGGAGAGTTCCACGTGGCCGATGTCAGACTCAGCTTCGTCGGCGGCGGTCATGGTTTGAAAATCACGAGGGGAGGAATCACGAGAGGATGACGGCCACTGATCTGCAATAGGAGTGGGGGAGATTCTCAGAATCGGAGGAAGTCGTGAATGTTCTTGATCTTCGGTCGGGACGTCCACCAGAAGAGAAAATGAGTCTTGAATTTCTGGGAGATTTCCTCGAGTACAATCCCGTTCCATCCCGGTATGGTGTAGAGACCTTCGTTGGAGAAACTGCGTGAACTGCTTCGAAAGATAATGGCTTTCCATGATAGGTTTGTTTCACGGCAGGCACACAGGATAACGAAAGGTAAAGTAAGGATTGTCGTAGTAAGATCCAGGAAAAGAATGCTTCCCTCTGGGCGGTAGTCGACTTGCTCAACCTTCATCAGTTATGCATTGCCTTGCGCCGGCGCCGCTGATAGAGAAGTACAGAGCTATGCTCCGTTGATCCATTTTGATTCAATTCGAAACTATTTCAATTGTTGACGCCACGGCGCGGGGAACAAGAAAATACATGGAGGGGATTAGTTTTGCTTTCGTTTTCATTCTCCGTGACGTGTTCAGTAATCTTGAGAAAGGGCCAGAACCTCTGGCCCAAAAAAGCAACATGAAGGAACATTTGACGATCTTGAAACAAGTCCAAATTAGTGTGGGACCGAGAAGTAGCCAGCACGTAAAGGGGAGAGAGAAAAACGGATGGATGTATCCATGGAAGGTTGTAGATTTTCATATGATTGAGGATGTGATGAGAAACTCTGGTTCACGTAGAATGGAACCCTCTACTAGTGGCCCAAAAAGCGATATGAATAGAAAAAAAGGGAAATGTCTGGCCGGAATCGGAGATGGTCAGAGCGGCGAAAGGTAAAGTGAGTAGTTCAGTAAGGAATACATCCGAGCAGATATGGAACAAAAAGTATTCTCATCATCATTTGATCCAAGAGAGTCAAGTTTATGACCTCGTATCTATAACTGATTTCATATCAGACGGGGCCTTGCTCTTTTGAAGAGGTCCTCTCCTTCCCCTCCCCTCAGAATGATGTTCAGTGAACTTTCGAGGGACGAAGAAAAGAATTTATTGGAAACAGCAGTGCGAGGAATGGCAGATCTTTGGCGGCAGGCGGTGACCTTGTACATTAGTTGAAGCAGCGCTGCTCTCAACCAACGCGGTTCTCTGCTCGCGCTTGCGATCCAGTCGGTCTCATCGTCTTCCATTGTGGCTTGGCTTGTTCTACTCTCCACATCCACCCTAGGAGCAGCATCATCCTGATGGGGCTTGCTGAACGCGTACGGCATTTGCCGTACGGTGTAGTAGAGCTTAAGAGGTAGTTGCCTGCTCTGCGTCTCCTACACTACCGGAGCAGCATCGTCCTGATGGGACTTCATGAACGCGTACGGCATTTGCCGTACGGTGTAGTAGAGCTTTGGAGGTAGTTGCCTGCTCTGCGTCTCCTACACTACCGGAGCAGCATCGTCCTGACGGGACTTGCTGAACGCGTACGGCATTTGCCGTACGGTGTAGTAGAGCTTTGGAGGTAGCTGCCTGCCCTGCGTCTCCTACACTACCGAAACATGAAGATCAACAGAGAGCGAACGAGAGTGTGCAATATAAAGGATGTTTGATTCCAAGACATGTATCCTTGACACGAATAATATTATGGCATCGACAGACTGTAAGCGCTAACATAATGTTAATGTTGAGACATATTTTCGCCAGATTTTTAACTCTTTCTGACAGCTTTTTCCACTCCAGTACGTCAAAGAGGCTATCGGGGTGGATCGCGAAGTGAAATGCAGAAAGCCTTATAGAGCTACCGAAGATGCTTCTGGTCCACGCCAAACCTGGAATCGTTGTGAGGTTTGGCGTGGAACGGAAGCATCTTTGAAAAACGGTTCGGCAAATGGAGATCTAACTTTCGCAGATGGTGTTGATAGCACCAGCAATGTCGACTCCCAAAGAAGAACTACAATATAATTGTAGTCAGAAGAAGAACTGCAATAGAATTGCGACTTCGCTTTCAGGAAACAATTGCGTGGATAGTGTAAAACGTATCCACGCAATTGTAGATAGAAGACTACGCTACTTGTTGAACACGCAACATAAAAACACTATACATACCCGCCTTCGGAGGAAGCACTCGGAAGGATGGGGGTACAACACAGCAGATTCTGTTGTGGTCCCTTGTGCCTGTTTGCTTGCCATCCGCGTAGCGCGAGAGCAGTGTAGGTTCGAGTCCGCGGCGTTTCCGAAAAGCAGGTGGGCATAAGTTCATATTCAGAAGTTTACTGGAAGTGGATCGGCCACGAGAATAGATACTTGCAAAAGCCATGCGGTTATACTCGCTGGCCGCTGATCGTAAGGCTGGTTCTGCGGCACAGATCGTGACTAAGTAGGTATTATTACTACTTGCTTTTCAAGATCTCTCCACTTCTACACGTCAAAACCTTCCCAACTTTGGATATATCCCAAGCCATAAGAAATCCGATGTATATCTTTGATCACCTGGAGATAGAAGAACAGAAATCATCCGATCTACTCATGGTCATTAACGCTCACTGAACGGAGACTTCCTGTACTCGATGCCGTGGAAGAACTTCATGTGATTCTCAAGTTCCCCATGAGATCGGAGAACCCTACTGCATCGTTTACAAGACGGGCCTCGATTTCCATGCACTCCACCAAAGTGCTGTATGAGAAGGATGTAGTTTCCAAACACCGCCCGACAGTGTCCGCATTCGAATGTCAGTCGTGATCGTGGATAGGCCTCTCTTATCTGTGTGCTTCCATTTCTGCACATTTCGTTGTGTCTAGACAATGATGAGAAGTTATTGAAATACTTGGGGCATGTTTGGCATTTTAGCCTTTCTGACAACGCACGAATGTGAGTTCGGTAAACGGCATCATCTCCATGAGCGGCTTGGGGTGCTCCATTTCTGTGGATGTGGACACTGGGAGGCCATTTCTGCCAAGCAGGAGGTTCAAACGGTGTGCCAAGAGTAGTCGAAACTTTTCCAGTACGTGGCTCGTTTGACATGCTTCGCGCGTTAGCATTCGCTGGAAGAGTTTTGTCCTGTGATGTTTGTGCTGAAGGAAACAGAGTAGCTAACGACGGCGCTGATGTGTATTCGGCGTGAAGATTGTTCGCAGAGGACCCGATGTTAACTTCGTTACCTCCTTGGAGCTGGTTCAAAATGGATAACGCAGGATGAACGCCATCTCCACGATGTATCGGATAGGCTTCGGCAACGCGACTCTCCCACTGAGGCGGCCTTGATGAAGCAGCGGGAAGCCTGCTGCTTTCCACAAACGGGGCTCCTGCAACTTGCGAACTGTTGCCCTCGTCACCGGCGGTATTCTGAAAAAGAGCATCTTCAACAGTATGTCGGGTGGCTTCTAATTCTCCGATGTTCGCTTCTTGGTTCATGCCGTTTTCGCGACTTCCACATTGCATAGATCTGGATGTCGGAGGTGATTCCGATCGCCGGAGCGTCAGCAGCCGTTGCTATCAATGGCCATTGACTGCTGCTGGCTATTGTGAGACGTATTCAATGTGGACACAAGGACACGCAAAATGTTACCATACGTGTAACGGACGTAGGCAAGGAGGCTTCCCGTACCAGGACTCCTGGTCCAGGAGGACAGCTGACTACACGTACATGTCATGGGCAGAATGACGCTTGATTGGACACTGGCATTTATGCTGAAGAGCAACAGATCGTTTGTTGTCCACGGTCACGTGTTCATGTGGCTGCTAGAACCACCTCGCGTGAATCTGGAAACTTTTGAGTAAAAGAATACTTTTAACCAAATGTTTACAGTCTGACATGACCCTGCCATACGTTTTGGTGGAGTCGCTGCGTGCGCCACGGCCTTCACGTGGACACCTTTGCCAGCACGACCACCGCTGCACGAAGACCAGTCAGATGCCGACACTTCACTTGCCAGCTAGCGAGCTACACGTAGTGGACCGCAAACGTCAACTGCACCGTCCCAGCTACAAACGTCTCGATACATACCGACCTGGGGTGGACGTAGCCGCCAACCGTTCATGTTGATGTCGATCCCACTCAGCTCGATTTCGTTCTCCTACTTTCCACACATGTCAGCTCAGATCTGCCTCACCCCACACCGAAGCTCTGCGAAGTGATTCTTTTACGTATGTGAAATGTGCTCGACGTCTGTAACATCTTCTGGAAGTTTTCCTTCGGAGCTCACATCCTCTTGACCCACTTATCATCTTGGGAATGGGAACCGACGAATTGCGAGAAGTTCGACGAAGGCTGAGCTTAGAGTCTCACTTCCTTCCGTGATTGGATCGAAAGGAAAAACTGCCGAGTGTCTCCAGCCGAACTTCGTACTTTCTCAATCATCAGGATACGTTGCGATGTCATCTCCAATCGTAAGCCAGGTGGAACTGTGAAGGGTGAAGCAGACGCGGTGAGGAGCAAGATCCAAGAGCGCACAACACATTCACACAAGAGAACGAGCTGAGCATGAAATTTGGCTAGGGTGTACCCACCTCAGCAGGGACTGTTTGTAGTCGATCCATTGCTGGCGCTTAGCTTCATAACCGATGCACTGCGCAAGTTCGAGGAAATGATGTCAGTGGGCACGATATTGAGATGGAATTGGGTTTGAATGGAACGGAACTCATGCCGAGGGGAAAAGGATCGACCACGATGCTTTGGGAGAATCATGAGATACAAAATACTTTCTCGTTTGTGGTCTGTCATCGAGATCCACTATGCGTAGTTCTGCATGCGTACTTCTACTCGTAGAGAGCAGAAAAGGCTCGCGATCCCCGAATACGAAAGTTTTCTCGGTGAAATGTGCGCATGTGTTGCCTAATGCGTTTCTTATGCTGAAGAACAATGTTATGTTTGGATGGCCTTTCCTTCGCTTGCTCTCTGACGGGCATTAACCCATTTTGTGTCTTACTTCTGTTGTCACAATGAGCTAGTGTGATTACTACAGCCGTAGTGCGCACGAATTCCCGTCTTTTGACATCCTCCCATACATCCTTGCCTCGTCTGATTCGAACGACTTAGAGGGACGCATCACGCTACGAGACCATCGGAGAGCCGCTCCGCGGTCTCTCAGGCAGCGTCATACGCGTTGCGGTGAGCTCCGACGGCAGTCGCATTGTGTCGGACGATTCGCAGATCCCCAAACTGCAACGCGTTTGGGAGGTCATCTCGCGCGGGGGCAAATATGTGCTCACTTCACGTATGCTGCATGGCAGAGCACTATCGATTTGCTCTCGCCGTCGTGGTCCCGGAAAGTAGGGTGGTTTCAAGAGCCAGGAGTCGTGACGGTAAGAGACTGCGCGGACGACGCCTCTCAGCTAGTGCTTGGCACTTGCGAAAGCGCTGTGCAATGCATTGGCAAAGGTGATATTTACATGGATCAGGATTGTAGGTGGTGCGTCATTGAGCCGTAACATGGCACGTCCATGGAGATGATGGGCCGGAGATGATCGCCTCGTCATCGAGCGACATCATGACATGTCCACGTGGGAAATTTTCAAATTCAAATTCAATCGAAAAATGATTATATTTAAAATTTAGACAAGAGAAACTTTTCGCTTTTTCTGAAACATTTTTCGTAGTTTTGGGAAGCAATTACTCTCCAACCGAATTTCTTTCGATACGCAACGTTGTTATCTCTATGTGCTACCTATGAGTTCAATATTGAGGAACACCTTTGCTCGCAAGCGGTGTCATAAGTGTAGCCGTCTTGGCGATCCATCGCCGGTAGCTCTTCAACACTACCTTTCTCCATCGCTGCTTCAGACGCCGTTCTCGTTGTCGAAGTAATCTGGCCATGGAAGGGATATCCATACGTGGGGCACCAAAGCACGTAGTGAATATCGCAGACGCACTTACTGATACACTTTCCGTACTCAACTCTTTTCGAAAGAGATGGTGCTTGCGCACAAGCAATGTGACAACCAAGCCATTCTTCCAAACAGTCTCTTTCACATCCTCTGACCTCATACCCGTTACCAATCCGATTCCAGTACTGGTTATTCTCTGGTACAGTCACACTAGGCGATGGGCAGTAAAACACACCGTAAGTCCCACAAGAACATTTGTTGATGCATGCCCTTCGGTTGTATTCGCAGTTCTGACAGCTCCATGAGCTGCATGTCCCGGACACTTGCTGAGATAAGCCTGGTGCTTGATAGCGGTACTTTCCATTAACCTGTTCATACGAGAAACAATCCCCTCGAGTTAGCTCTTGAATGCCAGCCATCTTTATGCACGCTTCAAGATCCTTGTCGGTGAAATGACATTGGGTGCTCGTGTATCCAGCCGCAGCTATAGAAACTGACATAGCATCACGGCATATGCTTGTGTACACTCGCCGCAGACAATCCTGGTACCCTGGGTTGAGGTGTGAGCCACATTTCACATGCTTGTTCCGACAAGCTTGCTTGGCAGCATCTCTGGAAGGATAAATGTAGCCGCTGTACTCCGTATTTCCATCCGTCGATATGTAACAATGGTTGCAGGCTGACGAGTAGAACCCAGCAGTGGACATAAAGCACGAAGTGAGTGCCACACACACTAAAAGAGAGGAGATCATTGAGATATATCGCTGCTTTCTCTGCTATAATCCTGTTGTCGGCCTCAGCAGCGGTCCAGGCCCTCGCAGAGCAGCCTCGACAACCGATTTGGGACCAAGCGAGAGATACGATGCAGCGTAGTAGGGGAAAAACTTTTGTCATGATTGCCTATCGGCACATAAATAAACAGATCTGAGGTGCACTCATGTTACATGGAGCTCTTCACAAATTGCTAGCCATCATCAAATGGCTGCCATGTACGGGTTCGCTCAACCTTGTAACCCATACTTTCTCAAGCTCAAGCAGGGGATAGCACCCACTATATTCTGTGAAAGAATTAGAAATCGTATAGGGGCTAGATCTGTCGAAAAGAATGGATCTTGTATTTCTAGTAGGACAACTGAAACTGGGCGAACAGCACGACGCCAAGGGGGGGAACTCTGTGGTCTGGTCAAATAATGTGGAAGCTGACCAAATTGATCTGCATAGTACACTGCCGAAGGGTTACTCTTGTGTTGAATGTACAAACGAGGCCTGTCTCCGCCAAACCGCCACCCCGTACCGGTAGACAACGATAGATTAGAGAGACATCCTAACAACCTCAATTCGGATCCTTGCCAAATGTTAGGTCCAAGAGAGCAGCGGTAACCAATTTTTGGGCGATCCTACTCTTCCAACCGTAGACCTCTATACAGATACGACTTGTTTTGTAACAACCCTCACGCGTTCCAAGTAAAAGCTTTGAGGATTTTGCCTCTCAAAGCGCTCCGTTACCAAGCGGTTTCACATGTTTTCATAAGGGTCTTTATTTCACACATCATAAATTTGCCTACGCGATACATACACGCTAACAAGTATTGCAATAGCAAAGCCGCACACACTAGGATAATGTTCTTGCAAAAATCCAAGCAATTCTAAGATTCTGGTATAATACCTTCAAAATTGGCGGACGTGCCGGTCTCTTGTAAATAGATTCCGGCAAATTGTTTCATAAAATGTTTATTGGGTTCGATCAAAAGCGTTCTGGCATCATTAGAGCGACTGATAAATCACATACTTTGCAAGGCGACAGAGTCAGAATTAACCTCGCAAGTATCTTTGTCAATTGCAACCATGAGAGGACTAAGCGGCTGCATTTGCTGACGAGCGATATAGACCCATAGCTGTGCTAGTGTAACAGGAGGCGCAAATGTGCGTGCTGCGTTGCTGTCGTGTAACAAAGATGGACTACCAGCACGACACCTGAATTGGCAAATTAAGTAGAGCGTGTATTTATTTTTTGGAACTCCAAAAACTAGTCTAGCACGTACTGAACAGTTATACCTTCGTTTTCGAGCCTATCCAGAGGAGTTCAAACTAGTATAAAAGCAGTTCCGCGGTCCGCGAACTGCTGTAATGGTAACTTCAAGTTTATTGATTAAGGTTTAAATTAACTAGAGAATTTATTAAAAACTGTAATGCTTACTGTTGGTTTTGGACTTAGAAGTTTTGGTTTGGTTTTTGTAGTAATGCAATCTTTATTATCTAGTAGAAGGCACATTAGACACTTTTACTTGTTCATTGAGTCTTACCGAGGGGAGACGAAGTGAGAAGCAGTTCGCAGACGGCGGAACTGCTTTTATACTAGTTTGAACCCCTCTGGATAGGCTCAAAAACAAAGGTGTAACTCTACAGTACATGCTAGACTAGTTTTTAGAGTTCCAATAAATAAATACACGCTTTATCTACTTAATTTGCCAATTCAGGTGTCGTGCTGGTAGTCCATCTTTGTCACACGACGACAACGCAGCACGCACATCTGCGCCTTCTGCTACAAATTCTTCCCTTCTAATTCAATTATCGTCCTCGATAATTACGACAATCATTTGTATGGATACGGAACTATTTTTTCGACAAGTTGTGGTTCTAATCCGATATAATTAATCTTCCATACTGTTACAGATATGAAATTCCGAACTTGAAATGCATATATTTCTTTCTTAACAGCGTTTCCGCATCTTGCTACTAAATAATGATATAATTAAATGCGACACACGTCAGATAAACCGGATTTGCAACAGTTACAAAGCCATGCTAATATCTCGAACTTTGCAGGTGATTTAATGAAAGGTCCATGAACTTCGTAAAATGTTAAACATAATTGAATCAAATTCCAAGCCAATTCCAAGCCTGCTCTCTCATTAATTTCCATATTGTTAATCCATACCTGAAGAAGCTTACCTGCTATCACGTCTTTCATGAAATCGAATTCTGAGTTTTTGCAATTGTAGTCGACAACCAACATTTTGTTCTTTTGTGTATTCCTCAATAATCTTTGGGGGTGTTCTCAAGAAGAGTATTTGCCTGTCAATCCAAAACTCTCCAGAGAAGTCAGTTTTTTTAAAGTGAATAAGGTGTTGTGGTCGGCGTTGTCGGATTCGTTGATCTCACATTTTTTCGACTTCTAAATTCTTTTAAGGAAATTTGTATGATTTCAGTTCTTCTTCATATATGTTTTCCTTGTCTGTTTGATAAGACTTTATTAAGGAGACATGGAAAACATTATGCATATCTGACATTTACGGTGTCAGTTTCAATTCATATGATCTTCTTTCTGCTAATTTCTTAGTTACTTCAAATGGTGTAATAAATTTTGGGGCTAGTTTCTTAATACGTCCAGTTTTCAACTTTAAATTCTTGGTAGATAACATAACTTGATCTCCTGGCTTTCACATAATATCCCTTCTTTTAGGGTTTACTCTTAGTACTTCATTTTCGTTCGCAGCATTAATTGAATCGCGGGAAATATTTATTGCATATCTTATATCGTTTATGAATTTTTCTGTGGCATCGGCTGTAACTGCTGGTTTATCCGATAAAATAATATCGTTAGTATTTAATGTATGCTGCCCGTATTCAAGAAAGAAAGAGGTTTATGTCGTTGCTTTATTAATATGATTATTGTAAGCAAATTTAAGGCCTGGTAAAAATTTAACCCAGTCTTTCTGTGAATAGCTTATGAAGCAACGGAGCATTTTTTCTAACGTTCGAAATGCTCTTACCGACTGTCTACCAGTTAGTAGATGGAATGCTGTTGACAAATTCAATTCGACCATTAAGATTTTCATAAGTTTACTCCAGAATTTTTCTGTGAATCTTAGGTCCCGATCTGATATTTTTTTTCTCGGTATGTCGTGGTGTTTATAGATTTCCTTATGAAATGCTTCTGCGGTTACTTTAGCGTTCACGTTATTCTTCAACGGGATAAAATGTGTTCGTTTTGAAAGCTTATCGACAACAACTAATATACCTGAGTATTCTTCAATTGTTCTCGGCAGTTTAAAAATAAAATTCATTGATATGACTTTCCACTTCTTGGTTGGTGGCGGATATGGTCTAAGTAATTCTAATTGCTTCTGATTTGAACTTTTAGCCTTTTGACATTCATGGCATTTTGTTACAAAATCTTTAATATCCTTCTTCATCTTTGGCCAATAGTAATATGTTTTTACAAATTGTTTTGTCTTCTGAATTCCTTGGTGAGCTCTTGATAACGATCGATGATTGTCATGAATAATTTCATCTCTCATGATTCCATACGGTATACAAAGCTTTCTTTTAAAATACAATATTTTTCCATTTTTCTTATATGGATGTTCTGGTTTCTCATAAACATCCTTGAACACTTTATCTTTCTTTTAGTCTTCTTCTAGCTTCTTTAAGGTTCTTTCATGAACATGGACTGTTGTAATTTTATTAGTTTTTGCCGGCACATGATGAACTTCTTTTTCCTTTCGAGAGGAAGCATTTGCTACCGTATTAAGTTTTCTTTTAATGTAGCTAATTTTATAATCGAACTCTTGCATGAACTCAACCCATCTTGCTTGTTTTCCTGACAATAGTTCCTGACTTTCTAAATATTTAAGTGAGTAATGGTCTGTGAGTATTTTAAATTTTGATCCATGTGTGGAGCAAACACGATCCGGTAATCGGCGCAAGATGCATCTCATAATGGGCGCTAATCCCCTTGGGTGACGTGGCGCACACTATGAATGGCACCCCCATTTCTCGGTTAATTTTTGGAAGAAGTTTCAGGAACCTCTGCCGGTAGATGTGGGAATTGGCTCTCGGACACGAGCGGTTGCTGGACTTCGTAGTCGACTTGTATTGTAGATACTCAAGGTGTACCCGCCGGGGTTTGCATAGGAACCCTGACACTGGGGTATACACGTGTTCGAACCTCGAGAGGTACACACCACAACTGTAGTTAGTAGTAGCTTAATTCTTGGTAGATTTCTATATAGGCTCGGGCCATCTCGCCCTGGAGCCCACCAAGTAAACTCACCTGAGTCGTGTCCTATCTCCCAGGACCGGGCTATAGATATTGTTGCCTACGTAGGTTCACTACTCCTCGCGGAGGGTAACCACGACTGTTCTCGACATATCTACCCCTCAGGGTCCTTAAGGAAGCCTACGTTTGCACCTTCTGTTGGTTTCTTGCTATTGTTCTGATATCGGCTAACGTCGAGCGTCTTGGCCAAGGAGTGGCGTCGCTCTGGACACAGTCGCCTGGTTTAGGTACCGCTTCCGCCCCCGTACGGGTATTCTTTGGCCCCACTTTGGTACATTCTGTTGGCAACACTGCGTTGTCGTCGCGCCGCTGTCGGCCCTGTTTCCGCCGGTTGGCACGGGCCGTAGCTCCTCTCCGTGGTCGGTTTCTGTGTACACCGTCCACACGGTTGAGTGTTCGTGATCCCATCTCTTGGGCTCTATCTCGTCACCCACTTGGGCTCCGCTCCTTTCTCGGTTTCACCTCTGTAGGTATAGCCAGTCACCGTCTCCGGCCTTACACCCGGCTTGTTTCTCGCTTGAGCACGGACAGAGGGCTGTGTCGCTGAGACTGCCCATATAGGGAGCAGGACTCGGACATCCTGTGGATCATCCCCATTTCTGGGTTTGCTCTACACCATGTAAATATTGTCTCCATATTTCCAGTGCGTATATAATAGCAAGTAGTTCCCTTTCATGTGTCGAATATTTTTGTTCAGTGGGATTTAACTTCCGTGATGCATATGCAACAGGGCGACATCCATTTTCATCAGTTTGTGTTAGGACTGCACCTATCCCAGTCCCAGAGGCATCACATGTTAATTCAGATGTCAATGATGTATCAGCACATCTTAGTATAGATGTGTTGCTTAATTCCTTCTTTAATATTTCAAATGCGTTCTTTTCTTTTCCGTCCCATTGAAAAGGTTTACTTTTCTTTGTTAGATCCGTTTACGGGGCTGCTATTTTTGCGAAATCTTTTACAAATCTTCTATAGTAATTACATATTTCAAGGAAGCTTTGCACTTTGGTAACAATCGTCGGTTCTTCCTAGTTTTGTATTGATATAGTCTTTTTCAGATCAACTTTAACTCCATCTCTTGTGATGATATGTCCTAAGTAGTCAATTGATTGTTTTAAAAACTTACGTTTTGAAAGCTTTCCATATAACTTATGTTCTCTTAGTATTTGAAAAACAAATCTCAATTGTTTCAAATGTTCTTCTTTTGTCTTGCTATATATTAGTATATCATCTAGATAGATTAATACAAACTTATCTAGATATTTTCTAAATATGATATTCATTAATGTTTGAAAACATCCTGGAGCTCCTGGTAATCCAAATGGTGTAACCATATACTCGAACTGCCCATAACGAGTTTGAAATGCTGTTTTCTCTATATCACATTCTTTTATTCTTATTTGATGGTATCCCTGTCTCAAATCTAATGCTGAGAAGTACTTCGCCTTTTGTACTTGATCCCAGACTTCATCAATACGAGGTAATGGCACTTGATTCTTTATTGTTTGTTTATTCAGTGCCCTATAGTCTACACACATTCGTAGACTACCGTCTTTCTTTTTTGCAAATAATACAGGGCTACCCCATGGACTTATACTAGGCCTAATAAATCCATGTTCCATGAGCTCATTAACCTTATATCTCATTTCTTCTAGTTCAGGTTTTGACAATTTATACATGGGTCCCATCTTTGGTCTTGCTTCTGGTACTAAGTCTATCTTCATTTCCACCTCTCTGTGAGGGGGTAACTTCTTTGGTAACTCTTCAGGGAATACGTCTTGGAACTCTTCCAAGAGTGACTTTAAATTTGGATCCAATATTTCTTCTCTATATTTGTTCTCTTTTTCACCGGTACGGGGTGACTTAATACTTATTTGGTATACCTTACACTTCTTCTTTCTCACAAGCCGTGAAAGTTGTTTACTAGATAACATAAAAGATAAAAATGGGCTATATTTATGCTTACCTGTTCTTTCCTCTTCGTCCAGAGTAACTAAGCTTTCTTCTTGATGTACAGTAATACTTCTTTTTTTTCCAATCTATCGTGGGGTTTTCCTTTATTAACCAAGTCATTCCTAATATAATATCGTAGGTGATCAAGTCTACAATAAACGGTTTAATTTTAAAAGAATGACTTCCAATACTAAGTGGGAGACTATTAATACTCTCACACATAGGGACAAGGGTGTTGTCCCATAACTCGACATGGTACTGGCTTTTACGATACTTTAATCCTAATTGATCGGCAAAGCCTTCCGACATTACTATGTCCTCACAGCCACTGTCTATTAATACCCTACAGTGCTGGTACTCTTTTTGACTTAGTACTTTTCCCTGAAGTTGTAATAAAGGCGACTTTTGCTTTCCTGCTTTTCTTGAGCTACATATTTTTATCACTCGTTTTTGTTTCTTTCTTCTCTTACCTCGTATACAACTTCTAAATAGTTTATTAAATTCAATTTCTTTATTTCTCTCCTGAGAATGCGCTAATGTTTTCTTTGGCATCAGCGCCATATCTAGTTTTTTGTTCCATTCGGCCTCATGTTCTGACCAACTCTTTTTTGATCATGATTTCTAGCAACACAGTTCTTCCTTTTACATATAAAACATAACTTTTCTCTTAAGCATCTTCTCTTCTCAGGAGGACTCATATATTTTTGATTTCTAAAATTAATATTTCCGATCTGCATGGGCGTTGGTCCCTGCCTGGTAATATTATTATTATAGAGTTTGGGGCGGAATTGATTTCCACTCCAACTTTGTTCATTTCTGAATAGACAATCAATTTTATCAGCAGTTTTCATGGCGTCCTGAACCGTAACTGGCTCAGATCTTTCAACTTCGATTCTCGTTCGTATTTTTAAACTTTGGCTATAATAGAAGATCTGTTCGGCTTCCGTCATAATCGGAACTTGTAGCAGCCATTTTGTGAATTCCTGGTTATAAGATCGTACAGTGTTCAATTTACCAATTTTCTTTATCCTACTCAACATCTTTCTAGCTGTTAATTCTCGGTTAACGGGTTCAAAGTAATCTAATAATTTTTGAGAGAACTTATCGAAAGATATCATTACGTTTTCATTAACTGAGATCAATTCCCACCATTAGAGGGCCTCTCCTGTCATATAGCTTACTCCATATTTTACTTTACTCTGTTCATCTGGTGTAGGATTGATTCCTCTAAAAATGTTCTCTAGACTCTTTATCCAACTTCGAGCAAATTTCCCGTAAAATCTACCTGGCTTTCTGGTTTTTAAGAAAGATTTACATTGCGTATCTCTATAATTTGCAAATTAGTACTTTACTTCATTTTCTTTCTTTTCTCTCTCTCTTTACTTTATTTTATTTTGTATTCTTGATTTTTCTTGAAATATCCGATTCACTCAGTGCACTAGACTTCTAATATTTTAATCACCCTTAATTATTACTTTTTTCCTTTCAGACTACGAATCATCTTACAAATGGAGGCAGGATCCTTCTTCTCTGGGTTACCGACTCTGTAAAGATCTTGCCCTTCAGTGAGTACAATGGCTTCAGCGAACTCGAGAAAGGCACCCTTTCGTGTACGGTGATCTTCACTAAGGGAGTGATGACCGTAGAAAAGAGCCTCGGAACACCACAGTACGCAAATGGAACAATGGACCTTAACTAAGTCAGCGTATATCTTCAGCATTTTTTTCCTAGCCTTTAGAATGCCTTCTTTTCGAACTAGGTTTCAAGTATTTATTACTGAGCTTTTGTGATCCTCCCAAGCAGTTGTAGGTGTTCTGCACCTTTTGCAGATGTTGCACCTATCACTGCTTCGAATTGGAGCTCCTTCTGCTCTAGAATTAGGTTTTAGTCCTCGACGCTTAATTGGTTCCTCTTGTGACTTTGAATAGGCGATTTCAACTAGGAGACGTACCGTGCAATCTTCACCATTACTGCAAAACGGTCTTTGACGATGGAAATGATTGTTTCCAGCTATCCTTTTTTCTTTTTGAAGTCCTAAGGGAGGCATGGGACGTTCAAGGGGCTTCCTCATTTTTGAGTGACGCCTTGTTATCGGGCGATACATGTCGTAGTTTAGTACGGGAATAGGTCTTACCGCAGGTTTGTTCGTACGCGTTCCTTTAGTTCCTAGACGGCGAATTGGTTTAGCAAGAGGCAGTACACCTTTGATGATTGCTAGAAACGGGATCTTAACAAATAGACGCAGAGGATGTTAGATAAATTTTATTTGAGGAGACGATAAAGTAAATTATGGTTTCAAATTGCGATTAGGAAAAAATCTCTTTGCAGATTGGAAGCTTGTTTTTGAACTAGACCGCAATGCCGACTAAGACAAGCTTGCTCATTTCGAGCAATAGCATGCTGATTTGTTTCTTTTTTGTTTCATTTTTTTTTGTTTGATCAATAGCCAGCTTTGAAATAGATTTTGATGAGTTTGATCTAACTGCAGCTGATCTAAATTGCAGTGGCGCTAAGGAGTTCGTCTTGTTTTCACGTGATCTATTTGGTAATCCTGTTTCCGTTGTCACCATTCAACTTGATTGAATTCCAAATCCATTGAATCGCAGATTGGTTAATGTGCAAATTGATTGAACACTCGTTAGTGGCGATGCTACCAATGTAATAATAGCTTCAATTTTATTGATTAAGGTGTAAATTAACTAGAAAATTTATTAAGAACTGTAATGCCTACTGGTGGTTTTGGACTTAGAAGTTTTGGTTTGGTTTTTGTAGTAATGCAATCTTTGTTATCTAGTAGAAGGCACATTAGACACTTCTACTTGTTCATTGAGTCTTACCGAGGGGAGACGAAGTGAGAAGTAGTTCGCGGACGGCGGAACTGCTTTTATACTAGTTTAAACCCCTCTGGATAGGCTCAAAAACAAAGGTGTAACTCTACAGTACATGCTAGACTAGTTTTTAGAGTTCCAATAAATAAATACACGCTCTATCTACTTACTTTGCCAATTCAGGTGTCGTGCTGGTAGTCCATCTTTGTTACACGACAGCAACGCAGCACGCACATCTGCGCCTCCTGTTACAGCTAGCTACGCACGCAGCGGGTTACGACGAAGATCTCGCCGTCGGGAGCGGTCGATCGCTCCCTGGATGCTTTTTTAATTACACCTGTATACACGGGTATGGGGGTGAGATGTGCGCGTGTGCGCGTTGAACAGCAGGTACACTGCGCATTTCATACGAAAAGGTTTTCGGACTGAGCGGCGTGCACAGCATGGCATCCGAGAAAAATAACAACCCTTGATTTCTTACTGTTTCTATGTAACCGACGTTCAGACCTTTTCAGCAGATCGCGCAGATATCACAAGAGATGACCTTCTTACCTTCCGAAGGTATTGGGTCTTTGAGGGACGAGGACTTTGTTTGACGCGCGGCGGCGGACGAAATTGACGCAACCATCATCGCCACTGACACAAATACCGCGGCGCGCTTGGAAGCGCTCAGTGATTGACGCTCTCAAGCTGAACTCTGGCGTTCACGCCGCGTTGCTTCTGAATCTTGGTCATCCTCAGGGGCGACTCGCCGTTTCGTTGCTCACCAAAGACTTAACGACGATCCAAATCCCGCGAAGGGGCACCTTGAAGCGGAACATTGCGCCGCGGAAGGGGTAGCAGTCGTCGCTGCCATTTTGCAGCTGGGGAAAAGGTGCTTCCATCACGACTTGCAACAAAAAATGTTCGTGCTCGTTCGATCTGACGGACGAACGATGCAATTTGTGTATGCCAACGAGTGAGAACAAACAAATGCTGGAAGATTCAAAGTGACTGCAGTCGAAGAACGACAAAGACACATAATGCGAAACATGATTTATCCTACCAGCTAACGGTTGAATCGACGTGTGAAGAACGTCGAGCTTTGCTCACCGACTCCTTCTGAGACGTACCGTCGGTACAATTGTTATGGATCTGCCGATGAGATCCACAACAGGCACAAAAATCAGACTGTGTGGTGTAATTCATATCGGACGACTCGGGCCCTCGTGAACCGCCCACCGCACATGCCCAGTGAACAATTCACGGGTGAACGCAATACGAAGGGTTTCTGTATGCCAATCCCATGAAAAAACGTCAAATTATCATACTTGCTGACTTGTTTTAAAGCATTCCGCTTACCAAACAGTTACATTCGTGATCCATGCACGTGGGATCGGTGACTCTTACCGAGAAGGGGGCGGACGGGCGACCTAAGTTACCGGGTCCATCAAGACAGCGCGTTGAGCTGTGAGCGCCAAGTTTGCACGCGGTGTTCGGAACAAGTTGTCACCCCGTGGAAGCTCGTGAGAGTGGAGAATCTGTGTGATCAGTGCGTGCGCTCGCCGTGTATCTCGGCGTCGGACAAGCTCGGCGAGGCAGAAACGGAGGAAAACCCTCGTCGGAATGGGCGCACGACAAGCGCGTTCACTGCGGCAACGGCGAGAATAATAGTCGTGTCGTGTGACCAATCAGATTGCTGCTACTTCAATGCGTCATACTGGCGAGTGCGTGCCACGCATGATCAAAGTCGATCCGCGGCACGCACGATGCCCGTGGCATCGTGCACGTCATTCACCCCTTTCGACTGCGGCTAATAGTCGAAACCTGCGAAACCTGCGAATCAGCCCCCCCTGGCGTCCGTCGCCAGCGGCCCGCCAGTGTCTCCTGTCCAAGAAAGGCAATCTTACTTGTCGTTGCAAAACTTCCACAGATTCAGAACCCTAGATACCCTAGATGCCCACATTCCCTCGCTGCTGCGGAGAAACTGCCAGGATTTCCTACATTTCTCTCAGCTCTTGTGCAGCAAAATAATGCTGATCTTCGTGGTGACCCTCGACTATTTAAGCGTCCACAAGGCCGATTCCCGATACTCACCCCGCTCCATTCATTACACCATCCATTCAACAGGGGCATAAACCCTTCGTCCATCTTTCGCGGATATGAAGTTCTCAGCAATCTTTTTCTTGGCCGCCGCTTGTTTCGCATGGCGAGCAAGTGCCTCCGGCTATACCTGCCCGCGTAACCCTTCGATCCTCACTTTCTCGCTCGCATCTTTGAATTGCACGCTTGTCTCAGATGGGCCAATTGAATTTCCGTCTCTCACCGACGTGTTTACGGTACCCGAAGCCGCCGTCGCACGGTCTTACAGGAGGAATTTCCGCAGTAGCACCCCGCTAATCTTTTCGCAGAATGTGCTCGTTGTGGAGCTACCTACTGGCAGAGCGTTGTTCGACACAGGTTCATTCAGACTTACAGAGAGGCTCCCGCAGTTTCCACTCTATGAGAACGCAGGTCAGCTCATGAGTAATCTTGAGGCAGCTGGTATTCCGCCCACCACTATTCAATACGTGTTCCTAACACATGGTCACGTTGACCATGTATCTGGCCTCGTGGACAGTGACGGCCGGCGCGCTTTCCCCCACGCTGATGTGTTTGTCGGACTGAAGGAACATTTGTTCTGGTCAAATTCAACTCCAAGTGCGCCTGAATCTCCCAGCGATGATGCTACGTTTGGTAAGTTGAATCTTTCAGTATATAGTGCTCACCTCGACCTTGATCAATTTCGGTTTACTGATGTTCATGTGTTTGTATGAATTAGCTGAATTTGCAAGAATTTATCAAGGCTCAGTTGGGCCATATGACCGAGTTGGAAGGCTGCACCTGGTAGATACTGAGAATGAAGAAGAAGCGTCACCTATGGAGGGAATAACCTACATGTCAGCTTTCGGCCATTCTCCAGGCCATAGCGCAATTGAAATCAAGCAAGACGATGAAAGCATGGTTTTGGTCGGCGACGCGTGGGTATCGACGGTAAGTCAGAAAAGCGAACTGTCATCAAACTTTTAGCTATTAGCTGACCTTACTAACCTGATCTATCACGATTGCATTGTAATTCCCTCCTTGTGGTTGAGTCCGGAATAGCCGGATCAGTTGCAGAACCCGGAGTGGGGCTTCGCCACGGAAAGTAATCTTACTGAGGCGTACTTATCGCGCGAAAAGCTATTGCCGAGCCTGTCTAAGAACGAGAGTTTAGTGCTGGCGTATCATGAAGCTTTCCCAGGACTTGGATATGTGCAGGAACGCGGACCATTCTTCGAATGGTTGCCAATCGGGCCTCAAAAGCTTGGATTCGGTGTGCAGAGAGTGTGCTGAGAGTTAATTTAATGCAACCCAACTAGAAGAGCAAACGCAATTGATATTGCATTGGTGAGAACATCTATTCACCGGAGATGAGTCTTCGAAGAAGATACGGAGCCGGTCCTTCGAAAAGTCCGCACCGGGGTATGTTTGCATTGTTATAAACCAACCAGCCAGTTACCGTCGTAATAAAAACAAAAGTCAACCGAGAGGCGGCTGGAAATCATTTTGCTAGACAAACGAGCTAAAGTAATGTTTTCATTCCAGATGCAACACTTGAACAAGTACCATTCATTGTATGAGGGAATCGAGTTGCAACAACGATGGCCTGTGTTGTTCATCATGTGGTGTGCCTCCTTATTTTTCCACGGCATCTTGGATATTGAGGTCACTCGCATGTAATATGAGGCTATTCAACTTCGCTTTAAAAGAGGATACGAGATATTAATAGGTCAAACTCGTGAGCTCGGACAGCGAAGAGTTTCAACGTTAACTTTGTGATGAGGACTGATGGCCAGGCCCCGAGAGGGTTCCAGGCCAGTGGTGGTGGTGCATTAAATGCACCACCACCACTGGCCAATAAATTTTATTGGAATGGTGCAGAACGTGGACATGTATGCCATGCGACAAACCTCCATATATCTCGAGCTCTTAAGCATTCCCAGACCGCGAAAGCTGTCATCAAAGGCCTACAGAATGGGTGCGAGGACTCGCGCCTTGCACGGGGTCATTTGTGATGTCATGACGCTCTGACTTTCTCTTCTCCACCGTGATTTCTCTTTTCGTCTGCTGGACCAAGTCTGGAACCTCAACAGTGGACTTATTCTTGCGCAGCTTGCTCACCTTTCTCGTAATTTTCTCTTCATCTTACGTAAGAGAAAGGAACCTCTCGTTCGTGATGCATCAACGAATCTCGTCATGGAGGGAAAGGACGGGTTGCTCGTGACTGTAAATAACGTATCTACCTTCGAATATACAGAGACCTGAGGGTTAGTCTCAGTTGTCTTCCCGGTTTACTTCGAAACTCCCGTAGAAAGAAAAACGTTAGATTCAATGCAGCAAGATGGCTGATCAGTATTTACTTTTGGACTGTCTCACTACAAGATCAGGGTCTTTATGGGAACCGCAAACCATGCTAAATCGGTTCCTCCCATGGATCATGCAGGCGGGGGGTCTCGGAGACCAATGTTTGAGACCGTAAATCTGACCCAAACCAAAAATCTCCGACTGAGATATGCAAATTCATAAACGCCTCATTTCATGCACGCTTTGATTGTCTAACGTGAGAGACATGCTCCTTCTATCGTTCAGTACAGTTGGCAGTGGGAGCAGCGTTTCCGACGCGGGCACAAGCGGCCGTTCGTAGAGCTAAACAACCCTCGTGGAAGTCACGTGTTATGGGCACTATTTCGTGTATCGATGCTCTCGATAAGCTGTCATTGCTTGTTCAATTCGAACCGTTTGTGATGACCCTAGTAGTCGCCGTATTGTGAAGGTGGGGAGCATGTAACAGTTTCGGGGGAAGAATCCTCCCGAAAACTGTTGACATTAGATCTTCGTTTGGCAATACCATTCCCATCCTACTTTGCTCGGAGTCATACAAACCAATTAGACCAATGAGAAGAAAGGCCATATGAGCTTCAACCGTTAGATGGTCCGTTCGTGTTGTTGATATCAAGCCACGTTGAATATTTTAGGATAACAGAAAGGCGACAGTCCGGTCCCAAAATGTATTGTTTTGATTCAGTTCAATATTCAACAATGAATATTCTTCTTTGACTACGGGCCACCCGGTGGCAACGGTCAGGCAAGCTTTTCCGACAGCCCAGTAACAACACGTGTTTCTCATGGCGCCGGGAGAATGGTCTACGTCTGAGTATCGCCAACTAGTGGCTGCATACAACAGTTCGAGTCAAATGATGAGTAATCTATGGACTTAGGGTGACAATCATAACACGCTGAAGTCCTTTGTTGAGGCAAAGGCCAGGAATTGTCGCGGTGATTCAAAAAGACCCAAACAAACCTATATAAGCAACTCTGCGTCGCCACTCGTACCCTTGCGTCTCAATCCCCAGACAGGAAACCGAATCCACTTGGCCACAGCTACTTGCCGTCAATCGAACTGACCTTCTCAAAGCCACTGCAATTGTATTCCAAAATGATTCGTCTCGCTCACATACTGTTCTTCATCGTTCTAGTTTCCACGGCATACGCGGAAGGAACGGCCACGGACTTTTGTGAATTATTCTTCGACGAATGCGTGCTCCGCTTCGAAGGTCAGGACTCTCTATCAACATTCGACCTTGCGGGAACCACGGACAACGTGGCGTTCACACCCGCGGTGTTGTTCCCAGGTGAAGATGTTGGTATCGGAAATTTGAACGGCGTGATTCCCCAGTTCATCGAGTCTGCTCCGTCCGGAATCATGGCCATCAACGTCACGGAGTTTGGACTTTCTCCGACTCAGTTCAAGCCGTTTACAATTGTGAACTCAGCCAATTCTGGTATTGGACACGAGACGTTCCAGAGTGGTATCGGTGTTGCCCAAGGTCGGTGCGTAAGGATTTTTTTCACTTCTGGACAGTTTTTAGGTGGTGGTGGTGACGTTGTCGATAACCCTGTAGCCGGTCCCGAGGACGACGATATCTGCGTCGTGTTTCGTACCAGCTGAAGGGCTTCGTTTCCGAGTGTAGCACCGTAATGCACGTGCTGCGATCTCACATGTCGTGTAGACTAGTGTCTATTCGACAATTGACCTCATATGAGGTCAATTGGCCTCATATGAGGTCAAAATTAAAACACTCCTTATTTTAGTTCACTTCTTTCCATCGCGGTTTAAACCCGTATGTCCGACCCGCCCACCCGCAGGCCGCGACACCGGACTTTTCTGACGATCTGTCTGGCCCCTCTCCGGGACGAGAACGGGTCGAACGGGCAGATCTCAAAATCATTGCGTGTTGATGCCTTCGGTCGTTGATGCAGCTATAAAGGGAAGTCACCGACGGTACCGTCGGCCTTTCCTCGTCGTCCTCTTCGCAATCGCCGCGAGTTTCCACTGCGACGTCATCGTTGCGCGTCGTTAGCTCAACGAACCTTGTGCTGCTTACCGCTTCGAACCTGGGAAGTGCGGGAAAAGCATAAATATCTAAAAGTGTAACACACGTAATTTAAAATTTTGTCCTCTTTCAAAGAGCGCAAACATTTCATAAAAAACAGAATTAAGGTGTACTATCTGTAAGGAAACTCTTTGTAAGAATTTCTCTCGTAGCGTAACGGCACACATCTCCCTTTCGTTAGGGATATATAGTATCTCAAACATCTGAATTACAGTACAAGGTGATGACATTATTGTCTTCATTAACACATCATGCATCACATCATGATGTGTGTTATGTTGGGTTTGATAACTATTGTCATCTTTGTTTGAACATGGAAGTAGAACTATATTTCGGTTCAAACTTGAACTGAAGCTAGAATATGTCTATGAGGCTGTTTTGTATCTATAAGCTAATAAATTTAAAGTGCGGAGTAAAAGATATTTAAAGTCTCACCCCGTTAATTTTGCAAGAAAAGCGCAAAAATTTCAGTTTTGTAACTCTTGAGCTTTACATTTGGTTTATCTAAGAACTTAAAACTGTTGACATGAAAGAACTTCATCAAATTAACAGTTAAGTGAGGTATCTAAGACTGCCTCCACTTCTGAGAGTTGCGGAAAATAGCGTATTTTGCAAATTAAGAACACCAAGTGCTTTTTGAAACTTTTTGACACGCATGCACGAGTTTATTTAGCCAGAAGTAGGTTTTGTTCTGTAAGGCCATGAGAGATTGATGGATTCATTACAGTTTAGATTTTGCCCTTACAATTTTCTGACAGCAATGAATCTTACATAGTTTATTATTGCATAATTAAGTTATAGTTTGAACTATTAACTTTTACTAATGGTCTAGTTTTTGAAGTTCTCGTCACACTTGTACGTTTTCTTGACATGATCATAAAGTATTTGAAACGAAGCACCATCTACATGTAAAACTTTTGAAAATAGATCAAAAATAAGAAAAATATTATCACATTATAAAGGTTAAAATGAGCAAAAAACGGTTAATATTCGTTGTTTCTGTTTGTTTGTTTCTCAGTTATCACTAAGATATTTTTACAAGGTAAACTGTTGATTTTTAGCTATCATCTGTTGGAGTGTTATGACTAAGACACCAATATAGGTAACGTAGTTATCGCAAACTTTTCCGCGCAATCAAAAACACAAGAAGTTAACTTTTAAAATTAACTCATCAAAACGTCAAAACTGTAAGTTATGACGTTTTTAAGCGTTGTTTTCATTTGATTGATGTAAGATTTGTGGTCAGGGAATAGCGGTAAATGCGCTTTTTCAACTTTCCATCTGCTACAAATATTAATGCAATTTAGTTTAATTGTAATCATTGGTGAAAAGAGGACACATAAATCGTTCAATAGAAACCAATAGAATGCTCTTAGTACAAAGCTTCACAAAAATTTGGAATACTACGAACTACCAAAAACGAACTAAAGTAACAAGGTGAGTTTTTAAACCACTTATTTTTCTATTAACGGATATTCAGGATATCTTGAGATAAAATCAACTAATCTCCGCTTTCAATCGATATTTGCACAATATTGGCTACTGCATGACAACAAATCGTATGAAACGACAACTCGTGTTAAAATTTTGTATCTAAGACCATAAAATGCTCAAAACGTCTGTTAACGTTTCCATGTCTAGCTCTTTTTAAAGAATGATGACGATTAAAATGTTGAGCAACTGATGACTTACGGATGCATTTTTCATCTTCATATCCATCATCAGCTATAACGTTTTCAGTACTCATTAAAACGTTTTTCAACAGGTTTTTTAAAATCGTAGCATCTAGATGGGACCCACAGAGAAATTCACCATTGACCCAAATTAACCGTTTTCCACAGATACTCTACCTTCATATCGAATTCCAGCCCCCTTGAATTTATGAGAATACCACACCACAAAAATGGGACACTGGGATGTCAGAGAGACCAGAAGCCACGTCATTGATCGGTTCTGGTGGCCCAATATTCACTGTGATGTCACATCCTTCGTCAAAAGTTGTGATAGCTGCCAGTTCATGGGGTGTTTTCTTCCTTAACGAGCGGACCAACGAGCCCGGATTACGGATATCTTCCACACGTTTTCAATTGATTTTGACGGACTCCTCAGGGTGTCGAGGAACGGAAACTGATTCTTGCTCATTAAGGTCGAGACTCTCACGGAATGGCCGATCGCAGTGGCAACTCGAACATCTACTGCGGTCGACGTAATCACCTTTATTAGAAGGGAGATCGTCACACCCTTCGGCTATCCCCGCACGATTGTCTCCGATAACGCTACCTCCTTTCTCGCGTCACGTGTTCAAGCTTATCTAATGCGTCATGATATCACTCTCAAACCGGTGCTCGCATATGCACCTATGTCTAATGCACGGGCAGAAAAAATGGTAGGGACGATCAAGAGGGCGATCACGAAAACGATTCATGACCAGAACTCTGATTGGGATGAAGTACTCCAGGAGGTTCTCTATGGTTATTGCACTCGACAAATGGCCGAAGGATATTCTCCATTTCAGCTCATGTATGGAATAAGACCCCGAATGCATCCATCAGATCCTCCTTCCCTGATAGCCACGCCTTCACTTGACCATCGTGAGGTGGAACTACAAGCAGCTACTCTCGGGAAGGCCACACGGACATTGCAGCAATCTTACTGTCAAGACGATGAGCGCCGTGGATACCGGTTCGCTGTTGGAGACCAGGTACTGGTAATGCGTGGTGAAGCCCTTAATCCCTCGGTAAAATGGCCATTATTCAAATCGAGGTTCTATGGACCATGCCACGTCGTTCGAGCTAATCATCCTCGGTACATGTTGGTTTCTTCGTACCGACGTATGTCAAGGAGAGGCATTCATGCAAGACGCTTGAGACCTTACCACCCTAGACCAAGGCATCTGATCTTTAGAACAGTACGACACGAAAGCCATAATCAGCCCGAAGCGGCATCCCCGGTCGTGGTACAAGGAGGACCAAATTCAACCAGACCCCCTGCTGACTATCTGAGAATAATTGTGGCTGGATGGAGACTCTCTGAATGGCTTACCCCGGTGAGCACGAGTACGAACGATCTACAAAAGGTCGCATGGAACCTACTACATGTGTACCTTGGAACTTTCAAGAGGCATGGGCCGTACATAACCGAGGGTCTTCTTACTAAGCTGGTTCCATGCGTAGAAGACCCTCAAGCTGTCGCGGATCGTACTTGATGCCGGATGCGGAGATTATTCTTCCGCACCATCAAATGGATGGCGCGAACAGAATGCATTTCGCGGGGTGCAGCCGGATATTGTACTGCTGACAAAGTTGTAACAGCATCTCGATTCCGTGGAGGGGTTCCTCTGGGCTTCTGCTATGTAAGAGAATGTCGTCGTGTTGAGATCTAACGCTAGATCCGCACTGGTCCCGGAGTGGAACTAGGCAGAAACAGCACAGTCCGGTGTCGCGGCCCGCGGGTGGGCTGTTCGGACGGATGTAGCTGAGAGATACAGTGGCGGCCCGCCGGTGGGCTGCATGTGCAACGCAACTTACGGCTTCTGCGGGGAGCTGCGTCGCGTTGGCGGACTTACGGCCCTGCGTAGGGCTGCGTCGCGCTCGGTCAAAGACCGTCGTAAAGCTCTCGTTTACTGAGTAGATAGATTGAATACGATAGGATAGTTACCACTGAACTAAACAGGACTTCTACCGATTCAGACCTAAGTACTACTGCGCCGGCGGCGGCGGCGGCTAGCGCGACCGTCGACAACGGCGCATCCAGCGCTTTAGCCGCCGTCGTCGAACACGGCGCAGGATTTCTGGAGTCCGCTCCATCCTTGACCCTCGACACGTCGAGCCAGTACAGAAGCTTTCGGCAGAGCTCCTTCGGGAAGATCTCAGCGAGGACCGACTGCAAATGTGTTGTTGCATTGGTGGTTCCATGTAGTACGCGGGTAGGAGAGAAAATTCCATCCGGTGTAATGAAAGACTGGAGTGCTTGGGAATCTTCATGGAGGGGGAACTGCCAGTACCCATGTGAAAGGTCGAACGATGCAAAACATTTGGAGCCTGCGAGTTTCATTAGTTCGTGCTCGATGTTTGTCATCGGAAACTGGTGTCGAACGATGAACTTGGTAACAGGACGGAGGTCGACGGTGAATCTGAAACGAGCTGGACCAGGCTTGGGGACAATCAGAGGGGCGCTGGTTCATGGGGAGGTTGGGTTGGGATACGCCATTTCGGTTCTAACAAGATCGTTCACAAAGTTCTCGAGAAACTTACGCTGGTCTTGGGAATAATTCCGAAGCCTGACGCGAATGGGTTTGGCATCTGGCGTTAACTCGATCTTGAGGGAACGAATTTTGGCGGATGGGCCAGCGGAGAGAGACACGCGAAATACGTCCATGTTTTTGTCGAGAATTGCTCGCAGTCTCGTTACGAGTTCTACGCTGAGCCCATTACGTCGTGCGCTTGCTACCATTTCGTTCACTGCGATGTCGATGTCAACGTGCTGATTGCGGTCAATGGGGTCGAGCATCGAAGGATCTGGGAAACGGTCTTGTTCCTGCCTTGCGACATGGTATTTGGCACGCGGGCGATTCGGGGGAGGCCGAGGGTTTCGGGGTTCCTCTTGCCATTCGGAGGTGTTCCGCAGCCGTGCGATCATGAGGCGGCTGACGTATCCGCTTGCGGAATCTACTGTAGGATTCCCAACATCGGAGCAGTCCGCCTCATTGAGGGCGAAGCGGTTGTTGTCCAGTAAGGTTTCAGTGTCGACGCGTAGATGGCGTAGAACAGGACGCCCAATCAAGAGTTCTTCGCAGCCGAGGTCGTTGTCCGCGACCAAATAGGTGATGTTGGCCAACGCCAAGCTACCCGAGGCGAGATGAAGAACGGTTTGTGGTGCTGTCCAAGATCTTGAGAAAGAAAAACTTTGGGGCTCGGACCCGGACTTCAGCGCGACTGACAAAAAAAGTCTTCTTGATTGCGGATATTTTCCCGATTCCTCTGGGGGCAGCTTTTTCCGCGAGAATGGGAAACACAATACTGTCATCGCTCCCGTCATCACATCGGCCAGTGCCATCAAGCGCGGTGCTTCCGTCAGACACGGTGATGAGACAGGACGAGGTGTTGCCCTTCGTTTGAGGGCGAATACGATTAACTGTGCCTCTGCTGATTGACGACGAATCTAGTTCGCTGGATTTGTTTCTCTGGCTGCGAGTTGATTTGCTGGGGCCATCAGCAGCTTTTTTGGCGGCCAGAACGGCCAAAATTTCTCGATTCTCTTCCTCAGTAGCTCTTTCACAATCATCGACCCAGTTCCGTTCTCCTTCTGGCTTACATGGAGGATGTGGGCATGGTGGTGGAGGTCTTCGGGAGCGTGGTTTGTTCCTGTCGTCGGTTGAAGCCGCCGCGGGGTTAGCTTTGTGCGCTTGAGATGAGTTGTCCGGTCCACTACCTTTACGAAAACGGTTTGTCCGCGCGGGGCCGTTATCAATGTCTTCAAATGATTGAGAGAGTTTCATTGCGTGTTTGAAGAAACCGTTGAAATCAGCTTTGAGTTCGGAATGGGAGAACGCAATGTTAGACTCTAGTTTCTGCCCAAACCACTTTGAACGTACGGCGGAGATCACATGTCCGATTCCAATCTTGAGGCGAGTAGTCGTCACCCACTTCAGCGCGTTTCTGCAAAGTAATGATAAGTAAGAAGCGAACACAATTTCCATGCGCATGGGAGCACTCGGATGGTGCATGTCCATTCGAAGTTCCTTACCGACGAGAGAGTTCAACGCAGAAAGTAAGATGGTAGCTCGGGTTTCGAGAAAGTCGCGAAGCATCTCGTCGGTGAGCATGCTAGCATCAAAAAGGTCGGGGATTAGCTGGAAAGCGATGATAGATTCAATCTATTCGGGATCGCAGCTGTAAACCAAGTTCACTGGACGGACTGGTTTAATTGTCGTGAAGTCTACAACGGCAAGTTGAAGGGCTCCTGCTGTGATTTCCTTACGGTACAGGTCGTATGAGACCAGAAAGTTTTTGATAGAAGCAGAATCTGTGCGAGTTAGTCGCGGATGGTTGATCAAGGTTGATAACAATGACGGTTCAGTATACGTAACCTTCTGTTGCGACTCATCCGTATGATGTGCAATGCCGGAGCTTGACGAGGCTCCTGACATAGTGATCAAACAAGTTGTTGCGTGTTTGAACGTAAGTAGTGAAAGACAGTGATCACTGTGGCGAAAAACACGAGTGTTCGGCGTCAAGATATGTAAGGTTCGATGCCCTCGGTTTACTGAGAGGGCCATGAAGCGCGGTTTAAGTACCGCTGCGCTTGTGCAATGCGGTGGAGGCCTGCATGCTAGTACTCTACTTTAAACGGTCCTACTACTCCCGAATGCTACTCACGATGAGTCTGCGTAGGCTGCGATTCGTGGGTGGCATTCGCTGGGTGTCCGAGCAGCCATTTTGGGCTGCAGTCTGCCCAAAATGGCTACACGTAGTTGCGGAAAAGGACGAGATTGATGACAATTTTGACGATTCTGTCGTTGGAAAGAAACAGTATGCAACTAAATTCACACCGTTGGTATTGAAATCTGCTTGGGAGCACGCAAAGACATTGGTGAATTATCTCTGTTTCGCAATATTTCTTGCGGCTGGCATAACAAAAGCAGATGTATCTGGTCAGGTTGTCAAGCGTGGAAATGTTTTTGAAGTCGTAATTGATTGACCGGAGGTTGTGGCTAATCCAAAACTTTTAATTAAAGCATGGTTAACCAAACAATTTCAACCACTGCAAGATTACCACCCAAAAATTGGAAGCTTTGAAAGGGCATTGAAGGAACTTCGAGCAGAAGAATCGGAGGAAGCTCAGTCATATTGTCACATTCAACTACCCTTCAGTGTTGAAAGCCATGTTCTGCTAAAGAAAATGTTGATTTTTGAAGAAGGAATGCGAGTTTTTTATGTAGAATTAAAAGCTCCCGACAACAAATACATAAAGTCTGACGATATTGAGAAAACTGTGATGAATTGAGATATATAATATTGCTTTGAGATCTACATCTGCTTCATTGAGTTAATACAGGTTTGCGTTATAATAAATTTCGTCATTGTCAGATCGAACGTTGTAAATATTTTTGAAGACAAAAAGAGCACGTTATTTATTGACAACCAACTATTCTTACAGAAGGATTGTTATAAGCATTTTCCGGTCGCTTTGTGACTTTTACCGCTATTCCCAGGAGTTCTGACTACAGTACACAATAAAAGCAACTTTACAGTCAATAAATATCGTTTTGTTTCGGCACACGTGTCGACTGAAACTAGAGTGCCTTTTTGCGAATTAACGCCATTTCCTGCATCCTTCTGACCCAGAAGCTCGGTTGCGAAAACATTGATGTTACCCAACTTGTCATCACAACATAACATGATAACTTTGATGTAATCTTGTGATAACTTTGTAGTTATCAATAAAAAAAAATTTAAGCGATTGTCCAAGTCAATGTCCTTTTGGATATCTACTGGGAACTGCAGGAATCGAGCAAAATAAAAAACATTTTTCTTTGATGACTTCGTTTCTTTGAAAGCAACTTTTGGACAAAATAAAATGCAACAATACGTAAAACTAAGTATTTAAATCCAAACATATCAATAGTATGTTCAAAAAGAAGTATAGCACTGCAATAATCATTTTATGCTTTGAGTGACAGAGTATGCAGATATCCTTTAAAGATTGAACACAGGAAACAGTTTTGCACCACTTTGAAGAGAAACTTGCACAACATTTGTAACTGCAAAAAACATGTCGAATGTCTAAGCCGATCGTGACGATACCTGTGATCAAGTATATTAAACTTCTTAAAATATCGGTTTAACGTTTCGTGCCTTGCTCTCAATCTTTGGTGCACATTTCTCTGATGATTTGGAACATCAGTATATTTAAAACATCGCGGATCACCGTATCCGTTATCTGTGACAAGCTTTTCTCTGGCTTCAAGCCTCTCCTTCAGATTTCCGCGAGCTATTCGAATGTCTGGAAACGATCCTCAAGGATAACCCACATTGGCACACACAATAAACCCGTTATCGACTCTAAGTCCAATTTTGTACCGTAAACCTGCTCTCCGAAATTTATGGGAGTACCTCCTTCTAGAAAACGGAGAACGTTCGTTAATGGGACAGTCGGTGCAGTCCACAGAAATAAAACAGGAATAGAACTTTTAGAGCACAACCTATTTCGTACCTTAATCTGCATTCACATTGTCAGGATTATTCAAAAATATGTGTAGATATATAAGAGTTTTACGTACAAATTTTAGTTGGGATAATAATCTCACAAACATCCAAGACCATTTTCGAAATGTCTTCTCGTCCACACCAATAATAACGGTATTGACTGCCTCAGGGTTGTATTGTTTGAGAAAAAGAAGCGCCCAGAGAAGATGTTTTGGCGATGATCCATCTGGCATAAAAGAACGCAGTTTGTTCCATAAAAGAGAGCAAACGTAGTAATCAGTTCCGAATAAACAAATAAATCGCCTGCTTAAGTTGATACTTCTTCGTCGTTTCCTAATGCTCGGTAGAGCAAAGAACACATTGCGAAACGTAGACCCAGTAGATGGTTGGCTTTTCATTGACCTTTGCCGATGTTGTTCTTGGTAGGAATGGTTAATGTTGGCAGTTAAATATTGTGCTCCTCTTGTTCATACAACATTCTTTCTGACAGTAGATTTTCGAGGCCACGAAGAAGTGGATTTATTAGAGCTAATTCTAGAGCGACGTGACGCAAGATGTTCTTCACCATTGCGAGTGATCTATGCGAGACTTGGAAGTTCTGCAAGATTCTCTCGCCTTGGTATCTGTATGAGCATCTTGTGCCTCGATCGCACTTTTGAGAAACCCGATCCCGACTCGACTGCAGTAATCACAGTAATCACTGTCACCTCGAAGAAACTATCGGAGTTTCTCGTAGCAACATCTTTGGATTTGATTGCATTTTGTATCTCAGTCACTCAGAAGGAACACCTTAATCCTTCTATCCTTGTAACCTGGAATCGATCACACCGCTTTCATCGCCATGCTCCCCGCTCCGTACGTCCTTATCACAGTATACAGGAAATGAATGTCAACAGCTCAATCACCTTATCAAAGTCTGCCGCACTAATGTATACTGCTTACTCGACCGATCCCAATTCAACCTGCCTTTCCTATCTTTGCGGAACCGCGTCTATGTCACAGGTAACTCGAGCTATCGATCTCACAAATTCATCCCAAACCTTACGATCAGAATCACTTGCTGCTCTTGGGCAAGCACCATTTCTTACCGCATTCCACAATTGCTATTTTGTTGTTCCTGCAGACTTTTTTTTGAAGAGAACCCGCTTATTGCGGTTTCCATTAGCACGAAAACGCAGTACAAGTATTCTTCTGCACTTCAATCGTTTTTGGATTCTCCCTTCATCACCTCTTTGAATCCAATGACCATGGACCAACTTCTCACACTCTACATTCAGAAGCAGTACATGGCATGCCCTAGCCCTGGAAAGAGGCAGGAAATGTCAGGGCCGTATTTGTGACTAGATTTTTGACGAAGTCAAAAAGTCAAAGTCACTTAATAAAATTCGTAGTCAGTCATATTTAGTCACATATATTTTGCCCTTTTTCTAAGCGTAATTGCCTAGAAATTAAACTGCACTGCTCTTGGTTTGAGATATATAAGTATACATATACCCTCAGCTTGCTTTGGCTCTAACGATGCATATTCGTTGTAAAGAAAGTTACTTCAAACTTCGCAGTTTTTAAAAAGTTTTAAAAAATGAGCAAGAAATTGAAAACAAAGGCAAAAGTAATCAGAAAAAGGGATAACTTACCGACTAGTTAACTATGGGTGAATGGGGATGAGTGTTTATTGGAGCTGTTTCTGGGAGTGTGACGTGATCACAAGTGGCTCAAACGGTTGATTTTATTCTGGACTACCTACGCAACAGCGAGCAAAACCTTTACAACCTACGCAGGACTGAATTGTGGTTTGTCAAACTAATGCTGTTTCGGTCGGCAACCCAGAATTTGGCGCGCGTCTGAGTAAGGGCAAAAACGGCCATTATGTAAGCGCCATCAGCAGCATCTGGAACTGATGCTGCCCACCAGTCTCTCAGCTCTCAAGTTTTCCTGCTTTCGTCGATTTCCTCCTCTGAAATCTCGCGTTCATTTGCTGCTGGTTGTCCGTTTCCTTGCTTCTTTTGTTTTCCTCCCGCCCACCCTACAGAGATAGGATCAGAGGTCAGGGGAGATCTTAATTATAATTTATGTTGTAGCTCTACTGCGCTAGGGGTGGGACGCGCGACTGATTTTAGTTGCACCGCTGTGACGAGCAACTGTCACCGAGGTTTCCTACGAAAGGATTCTCCCAGTAGCGAAAGAGCTGTCAGAAGTTCTCTGACAACACAAAACGCACGGGCAATAGTCCCACCTGGTTCTACTAAAGCACAACAATGCTATTCGTTCTGGTAACGGACAGCAGCGTAATAATGTAAACTATTTTTAGTGAAAACGAAACCAAAACTTAATTTGAAAACAATTTAGGTTATTATGTTGCACACGTGTGGAATTATGAGTGGTTATGAATGTGACACGTGTCTTGGTGGCCAAGTGTACTGTAAATGACTAAATAGGACTAGAATTTTATTGCATATGCTAGTCAGTCAGTCATTAATCATTTATATTTCTATCAAGTCAGTCAGTCACAAATACGGGCCTGGGAAATGTGCAATTTAATCTGCATTCTCCTTCTTATGCTTCCATCTTTGAAACATGAACTCGGTATGTCCCGAAGATGCCTAGCTGGTTGGAAGCACATCAAACCCACTCAGTCCTCTGCACCGCTTACGAAGGAAATGTGCTTTGCCTTCGCGAACTTCTTGATTTCAAAGAGCGAACTTACCTCCGCAGCCCTGCTCCTAATATCTTTCGGCGCCTGCCTCAGAATATCTGAGGCTAGGAACCTGAAGTGGAACCAGATAGCACTCCCTGGCGATATCCGTTTAAGTGCGTATGGACCACATGCCGCAGGTTTGAATATACTTGACGCAAAAACATCGCGGGAAACCGGACGCCTTCAGTTTGTAGCAGTAACAGACGCCGATATTGTGCGCTTCCTTATCATTGACTGCGCAGCAAACCAAAACGAGCTCTTCTACGCCCCTAGGCTTACTTATCAAAAGTATGAAAAGAATCTGAAAGCAGCAGCTCTCTTTTTCGACATAACAAGCACAAAACTCACCTCACACTCGGCTAGAATAGGGAGAGCTACAGAAGATTTTATAAAAGGCGTTTCTGTTGACCAAATCGCCGTCAACGGCCGCTGGAAATCGATGAACTCACTTCGTTACTACCTAGACAACGGCAAATCCTGGATCCTCAATATGAAAATCCCGCACCAGCAACAGCAGCGCATACGAACCGCCGCAGAGCACCTTATGCTTCTCCTCCAGCGTTCCTGAGGCACTAGCCACGGCGCTTCCCCGCCCCCCTCCCTTTTTGCACTCCGCCAAACTTCTGTAACGTCCAAATCAGCAACGCAGTCAACTTTCTTCAACTTGGACCCTCACATGATCTCTTCCATCCACCATCTCCTGGCAACGCCGTATCTTTGAACTTCACACTTTGAAGTAACTCTCCCGTATCGCACTCTACCCAATCTCACTTACCCTCACTCTCCCTTCCTTCTTTTGCACAGCAATGGCAAATCACCCTCCTCGTCCACTCTCCATCCCTTCCTCGTCTTCAAATCCTCCTAATGTATCCATCTCAGGCCCTGCAAACATTCCTCAACGCATCTCCGTCCCGACTCAATTGACAAACTTCCCCTCAAGCGCCGTTCCTGTTCTCGAAGATCCCCCAAATCACTCTAGGACTCGTCTATCAACCTTTGGCACCCTTCGATCCCGGAACCCTGCTTTCTATCTCACAAATCTCTCAAACTCGCAATTGCTTTCTATCTCACAAAGCGCCCCACCTCATCTCCGCACTAGCTTAGGCCCTTTTCCCACATCCCAGCAGCTTCTCGCAAACGTTTTTCGTCTTGGTGACATCGAGCTAACATCTCCTGCAACCTGCGAACCTTCTGACGCAGAGAATCACAGCACTCTCATGAAGATGACACCTCCCGGGATTATCGTAATGGCTCGCACGAACCCCCAGAACCTGAAAAAGCTTATGGCCTCTGCTCTAAGAGATGATCACAAGTTGACCCCTAGAAACGTCCCGGACAGTAACCCCTTTGAGGCTGCTTCTATTGCCATATCCTGGCTTTTCTCAACCGCAACTCAAATTCGTCAAGTCGTCGCTACAGCAGGAAACCCTACCTCCGGTCCTGCAGCACAGCAATCTGCTCTAGCTCATGGCCCACCGCGAACTGGCGCGCTACTGTCTCTCTCCGTCCCTAATCAGCGTCAGAATCCCAATCCTCATGACTCCGAAGATTCCGAAGACGACAATGAACAACCCCCGGTAAAAAGGGTCAAGCAGCTTATAGACCCGAAAACCTTCTCCTTTGGAGTCACGAAAAATCATCAAAGCTCTCTCTCCCATTATCCGGGGAAAGGGCTAAGCTCTACCAGCTTGAAGGTGGAGCAGCTCATCGGACCAGCGATCTTATCAATCCTGACATCTCAAGGAACGGACATTCCGACTTTCCTACAGCATCATTTCAAGCACTGGCGCCGCACCCCAACCGGGCAACCAACTCCATCGGAGACAGAAGGTGTGACCCTCGGTCGCATAATTCACCTCGAAATGCTCGTGCACGACTCCCCAAAGCAGGCCCTCGAACAGAGACCTTCCCTCGAGGTAGCTCTCCGCCGTCTCTACGCAATACTGCGTGTCGAGGAAAGCCTCTCAACAGGTCTCCACTCCAAGAAGCACGACGCATGGGACGAAGTTGCGCACCTCTTGGAAACAGTACCGTAGGGTACAGTCAGATCAGAAGACCTGGAGGAGGTCGTCACGAAGAACATAACACTACAGAAAAAGCGCCTTCTCGCAATCAGGGCAATTCAAGAGACGAAGTCGAAAGTTCGAAACAACTCACGCAGGCCGCACCGTCCAAACATCCGCAACGAGCAGCAAGAGCAACGAGAAGCTCCACAAAACAAGAACCGAACTTCTGGCAAGTGAACAATGACTTCGCACCAATCTTTCCCCTTCCTCGCGATACGTCCCTTCTCTCGGCCTGTCCACAAGCTCTTGGGGCTTTGCAAGCCTTATCGCACCTCTATCTAGGCCCAAACATCAAATCTACTATACGCACGCGGCCGCCCCCCAAAAAGCAGTCACACCTAAACATACAGAAGCATGTTCTCAGTAGAGTTTATTACTTTCTCTCTACGCCGACGATATACGAGAATGATGATAACGCTCAGAACTACACGTTCAGACACCTGCCAATCTTTTTCTCAAATCCCGAACTCGATCACCTATATCAAGGAACATCCGCGACCTTCTCTCGAGGGCTTTTCAAGCCAATCAATCCCTCCCGTCTCGCCCTTCCCCCACAAAGATCTCCCCCTAGACCCAAGGACTCTGAGTTCTGGATGGATAGAGTTCCGCAACACATCCGGGCCCTCTTCCTCGGCGCAACCCAATCCGAGCTTGAGAAGCTTCTCACCACCCTTCTTTTTGACGACTCAGGAGCTTCGAAACTCAGAAACGCAATGCCTGAACCTCGTACTCACGCTACCCTGTCCAACTACTTCCATTTGTTGGAACGGATGCAAGACGCTGGCATGTTAACATGGTCTGTAGTCGCCGAAGAAAACGAACGATATTCAGAACTCGCGGACGTCATACAACTTACACTCTTTTCGGTAACAAAGTCCCCAGAAGAAGACCGAGTCATCTCCTGGCCTAGGATACAGAACCAACTCCTACCAGATCCGCCGTACACATCCCTTCCTGAACCAAGTCTTTTCAATTCTGTCAGGCCAACAACACGGCTGTCAGCAATCTACTTTGATGTAGCCAATATGTTCCATAATATCACTCTTCCCCTAAGCCTTTCAAAGCTTTTCCCGCTTCAAAAGGTTAACGCCCGAGACCTCCCACCTTCCTTGGTTGCGCATATCTCCCGGCAAATAAGCAAAGACATCGGAAGCCAAACGCAATTACGCCCATGCCAAGCATCGATGCCAATGGGTTTCAAGTGGTCGGTATATATCAGTCACACTTTTGCTGGCCGCCTCCTCCAGGAGTCCTTCAACAGTTTTCGCCAGTCTTCCGCCTTACCTCACTTTCATTCGCACTTGTTACTCTTCTGCCGCGAGAATGCTCCGTTTATCCTATCCAAACAAGATGCCCTCCTTCTGCATATTATTGATGACATAGGAGTTGTTGTTTCAAATTGGCCTGAAAAGGCACTTCTACTTCTCTACAAGATCATGAGGACAGCGTTTAATGCGGCCCGGCTACCGATTAAGCCAAGCAAATCATGTCCGTTTCACACCGTCGTGACAAAACATCTTCTATTTATTGGATGTACGTGGGACCTTCAGCACGGCATCGTATCTCCAATTAGATCTAAACTCGATGCACTTCACCCTCTGCTGCAGGAACTCTTTAAGTCTACCACTATTAAGCAATATGAATGGCAATCCCTTCTCGGTAAGATTATCTGGCCCCCATTGCTTAATCGACCTCTCTTATCATGTCTCAACGCCGCCTTTAGACACTACGCCCACGATCAGAACCCTCTTGTTACCATCACGAGGCAAGGAAAGAAAGAACTATCTATCCTCAGCACTCTGTTACCTCTAGCAGCGGTGGACACCACTCTTCCGATATCGAACATCATCGTTACCTTTGACGCCTCACCGCATGCTGGTGCCGTCCTTTACTCTGTCGTTCCGCAAAATCTTGCGAATAGAATATGGCGATTGGCGCATGCTTCCTCTAACGTGCAGTCTCTGTCTGCATGTTCAACGGAGAAGACTCAAGAGATACGCAAAATATATCTTTCCTTGTCATGGAAAGTAGCCCTCATCCACAAATGGAACAAAGATGAGCATATTAAGTGCCTGGAATCCGCTCCTGCCGTTCTTGCCCTCACATGGCTCATCAATCAAGGAATGTATGAATGCCATTGCATTCTCTTTTCCGACTCTATGGTGACAATAGGCGCTTTGCGAAGAGGAAGATCATCGTCTATTCCTACTCTCCTGAGATGTCGTCGCTTTGGATCTTTGTCCCTAGCTGCAGGCATTCGAGCCCTGTTTCTACATGTACCATCTGAATTGAATGCGGCCGATGGGCCCTCAAGACCATAGCATCTGCACTGCTTGGATAGCGATAGAGAGAGCATCGTCTCTATGCGTATCGACGATTGTGGGGCGGGAACAGTACATCTCCGTCGAGTGTACTGAGCGCAGTAAGTTGTGCTTATCTGCATGGTGCTTTCGACATGGCCGTCGACACCACCCCGGTCCCAGACACTAAAGATCTATGCCGCAAAGCGATAGGCTTGCGATGAATAAAAACCTTAATTTGCTTCAGTTACGTGCTTCTCAAGAGCCAAGCAGTATCAAATATTGCACGAGAATAAGCGTTGCGTCATCATTGTTGAACACGGAGGAAAACTGTAAATAGGACATATCATTGTCTTACAAGAGGAAAGACTACTTTTAATGTTTCAATTTTAGATAAAAGCACTTCAGGTATTTTCAAGCTTTGGTTTCGCTCTTGAACTTACGGAATTGCCTTAGATTCTTACTTTGCAATGAAAGGCTTCTGAGCACATCACAATGTACTACATGATAACTTACCTATAAAACCAACTTTGTGTCGTCCGAGTGTTCTTTGTACGCCTAAAAGGTGCAAATATCACTACGAGCATTAATTGCGTACACTGTTTTCTTTGCATAAATGAAGAAAAAACTGATTCCTGGAAACCCATTTCAAAGACTCAGGATCTGCAATATTTTTAAATATGAGAAGTTTTAAAAACTTTACTATATGTATGAACAAAAATCTTCTTTCGAAGTGAGAATTCTTCTTATGTTCAATATTACTTGTACACTAAAACCATGTGCCATTTCAACCACCAACGATAGAGAATAGGGCTCAACTATCTTTTTCATAGAAGAAGCTACAGATATCCATCACAATGCATCAACGGGAAGTGTGTTATGATGTGTGAAGACTTCGAAATGTATCACAACATTGTAAGGAAAAACTTTGTAAGTTGAAAGTTTTACAAACGTCACAGTTGAAAGATATTCTTAATGTGTATAAACCCCTCACAATCTTCGGCTATCTCAGCTTCTATACATCTTTCATGGCCCTCAAAACTCGTCAAGTGAGGGACAATTTTGCTCACGCAAGTTTAACGAACTGTTTGTTCCTAATTTGTTCCATGTAGGACCTAATCTGCTTTCGAAACTGTCTGCGTCTCATACATTTCGCTGTACAATCTGATGAACTCCAAGCAATGACACTCTATCCTTTCACACAGAAACCTACTTAATGCGGCTTGCGTATCGTGAAGTAAGCTGAGACGTTACTTCATCGACATCACCTCATCAACAACGAAGAAATATGTCCGACAAACGCACAGTTCCTCGTCTAACGAAGTCTTCAGCGGCCGTTAAGTGGCTTCGGCAGATGTTCCGAACGGAGAAATTAACTGACGATGAAAACGCAAGCGAGGTTAAACACATGGATACCGTTTTCAAGCCATACAAAAGTACAACGTTTCGTTTGAGATATGGCAAGATTCGAACTGAGATGCTAGGTCATGTCCGTAAGTGAACTTTTAATCTATATGATCTTTTATGACATGCATCTGACGGTAGCTTAGAACCTGTTTCATCTGCGTTTGTCGCACGAACGACGAAGGATGACGACATTGCATTACAACCAAGATTGAAAAACACAGAGCCATCAGAAGATAATGTGCCAGACGATCAATTTGAAACATCTGACGATAGCCAGGGCAGAGACTTCAAACTTATTTGGTTAATTTCAGAGCCGAAGCATGACGAATGGACGATAAAATATATATCTTTGGCAATTTTATTTCCTTTAAGTGTTCACGAAGACTACATTGTGCCACAAGTTGTGTAAGATGGATAGGTTTTGGAATTGAAAGTTCAGTGGCCCACACCGAAAGTTAACATGGCTGTCATGCACAAAAGATGTTATCAAAGCAGGTTCAGGCAATGTTGAAATATCTTTACATGCTTTTAGGTTTTAACAGTAGCCTAAAGGCGTTTGGAGAGTCTGCCTTGGATTGTGCCTATTCTGTGTGTAGTATAGAATTGCCGTTTGCTGTAGAAACACACAAACCTCGAAAAGAGCTATTGAATTTTACTGATCGATCTATGGTTTTTCAAATGGACCTGAAAGCGCCGGATGATTCTTATGCTAAGAACCAAAGTATTACTAAAACGCAAGTAGATGGTACTTTCTAATAATTCATCCTATTTTTCCTAATGTGCATTAAAATATTTTTGATTGTTGTTTTTGATAAGTTCTGACTACGTATCTGATAATTTAGAAGATAGTAGTTAAATTTGTGAAGTACAGAACTCTACAAGTTCTATATCGGATTGTCATATTTGAATATGCATCTCTCTCCCGCAATTTTCTGTATTGTGCACATTTTCGTATCTCGTAACGTCACTGAATTATTGAAACTTACATTATTACGTGTCTCTATGCAAAATATATAATAGCGCTTAATTTACTTCGACTAAAACGCAGACGTCTCTTTTTCAACTTCTATTAGTTTCTTCATTTCTTGCATTTTCCAGTGGAATAACCCTTTTGAGACGGTTTGCTTATGTCTAGTGACCTAGAAATAAGCGGGCAACATGATTGGGTAGTCGCTATAACTAATCGTTGTCAGCGCGCCACTTGTCTGCTTGGCTTATGTCTAGCTCACTAGACATAAGCAAAACATCTTCTCAATTGGCTATGAATTCAATCGGTTTGAAATCAAACCAATAATATTCGAACTCGAGTACCACGTGTATTTTAATCAACATGGTTTGTTACACCGCTCTACGTCAGCCGCCTGATCGAGCCATTTCTTTCCTTCTCATTGGCTATTTCTTATTTCTAGCTTACTAGACATAAGAACTTTGAGTCCCAAAAGGGTTAACAGCGATACACTTTGGCAACTTGATGCACAGAATGTTCTCTAAAATAACTCTAAATTTAGGGCCGTAATATGAGTTTGTAAATCTCAAAAAAAACTGGAAAGGAAAACAATTTCCCCATTTCCTGCGCACAATGGTTACATCAGTTTGAGGCTTTGTGAACAGTTTGCTCGCAGGTAGTCATGAGGAGAGCGCATCACAACATCCTCGAGTATGTCTTCGTGGATCTCTGACAGCAACAAGAAACCGATTTTGCTCTCACGCAAACGCCGTGAAAACGAACGTATACAAAAACAGAAGGCATACCATGCGCTAAATGTTACGATCGCGATGCATCTCCTATGGACTGCCGTGTCCTGTTCAACTGACGATGACTCTCATGATTTGCGTGTTGTCCAAGCACGAACTCGATCTAACTCCGTGCAGCATATTGCCACTTTGACGGAGTTCATGTTTCGGCGTATGTATCGAGTATCGAAGAAACAGTTCACGTCTCTGCAAAGCCTTATTTACATATCTCTCAGACGCAGGCAACGAGAAATGAGCTACATAGCTCCTTCTCTTTTCGTAGACGTTATGCTTTGTGTAGAGCAAAACGCCCTGAACAGGGATACACTGAGGTGCTTGTCATAGTTTGTTGATCCGTTACCGGCTTCGCCACCTCATTTATGAGAAGGCATCGTGGCAATTGCCCATTTTGGGATATGCCTAGGAAGGGTAGCGTTTCTGCACACGTGTGCTGAGTTGGCCCAATAGCGGGTGCACCGTGGCAAGCCTGCCACGGCTGCACACCTGTAGTGTGTTGGCCGGCAGCGCCGGATAGTTAGATATTTTAATTGATATTTTCAAGTGCCGTATACAAGTGGCGGCACTTGCCGCCACTGCACGGGAAGTAAACCTCAAGGAGGCTTCTGGCTCTGACTTTCTTGCCGCTTGCGAACGGTCTTCGTCCCTTACCGGGCAAACCGCCGCGATCCCGGGCTAGTCATCCGACCTCTACCACTCAGGAGTTCTAGACCGTCGTTACGGTATCTTTTCTTTTATTTTCTTGTTATTTTTTCCGTCATACGGCTCCTATCACTCTGCCCTGTTATACAGGTTTGGCGCACATTGTCTGGGAATATTTCTTGACCTCGAGAGTCAGTGCACCGCTGCGCGGTTCGTAATTTGCCCCCTTTGCCCAACACCGTTGGCCTGGATATCCCACTTGACGTGGCTCGCCTAACAGCTCGGATCTCACGCCGATTCTAACCCACCCCCACCTCCGGCTGCACGCCCAGGACGGGGCTGCCTGGATTTACACCCGGCCTGTGTCAGCCCTACCGGAGGGTTCTATCGCCGTCCCTACCCTTATAGGGAGCGGGGCTCGAACACCCCGTCGGGGCACTTTCCGCGACGCGGCTCTGGTTTGCCCACTCGTAAGATTGCTCCACACTTTGCGTTACTATGCAACTGCTTGCTGGAGCAAGTTATTTGGATGTCGGCTGGCCCTATGGTATCTCAGAGTCTACAGTGTATTCTATTTTTAATGAAACACTTCTTGCACTGGACAAGCATTTGCCGCGAATCGTCTTTCCACCCACAGAAGAAGAGTGCAAAGCAAACGCCAGACAGTTTCAAGAAATGAGAAAAAGTCCATTCGATGGAGTTATTGCAGCCATTGATGGAATAGCTATCGAAATTCGTCGTCCCCAACTACGTTATGTATCTGATCCAAAGAATTATTTTAATAGGAAAGGTTTCTTTGCAATATGCGTTCAAGCTGCTGTACAAGCAAACTACAAGTTCTGCTTTGTATCAGCCGGGCATGCTGGTGGAACTCATGATGCTACAGCTCTCTGCGCCACAGAACTTTATAACGTACTGAAAGGGGATACGCTGCCTAATTGGGCGGCCGTTCTTGGCGATGACGCGTACTCAAATGAGCACAGAATTGTGACTCCATATCCCGGAAAGAATTTGTTGCTGAAGGAGGATTCTTTCAATTCGTATCATCCCTCTTGTCGTGTCTGTGTTGAGCAAGCCTTTGGAATACTTGTGTCTAGGTTTGGCATCTTTTGGTCTGCGCTTCGATATGCCCTGCCAAAATGTACTTTGATTATTATGGTGGCTTGTAAACTGCATAACTTTATTATTGATAATGCAGAAAGTGCCGTCTTTGAGGTGCCTCCACATCATGAAGACAACTTTGTTTCAGGTATTCCTGTCATTCACTTCCAAGATCTCTGTCATTTGGAGAGGGACAATGTTAGATCTAGAAATAGGCGGAGGGAAAGATCGGATTTACGTGATAATATCGCTGAAAAACTCCAACGAATGGGACTTGTTAGGAGAAGGTAAACGAATGAGATTAGAAAGAATGGTATTCATTACGAAGCAGAGCGCTCGACTCTGGTGTGTTTGGTACGTATTGGGGTTGCGATTAGGTGCAACCCTGCTTCTGTTCTCATAGTGTACCGAGCACTTGATTGTTTGCCCGACGGTTAGAGGAGGCGCGTTCGCCGCCAGAGAACCAAAGTGAAGAATGAAACGACCGTACACTTGAGAATTACCAACATTGAAGAGAACAGTTTTGCCGCTTTCCTTAGCTTAGGCTTTAGTACTCCTGATTCGTTGAGCACAGCCAAGATGTGTTGAACACCTGCAGGGTCAATTCCGAGGATAGGATTGATAGTTGTTCGTCTCCTTCGTGCCCTCCCTGTAGTTACCCTGAGCATTTCGATCATCAGTTTGTGTCCCAATATTGCGCGAACCGAAACTCTGGTTACCAGTACTTGCCAGATTCGTGGGGTTCTCATAATTTAAGGAATCTAGATTTCCTCCGTATGAATTCGAGTTTGATGTACCATAGTACTCCTGTACATCCTGTTGTAAAGTGTAGAGTGGGGTTTGAGACGAGAGGTTTCCTTCTTCTCTGGTGCTTCCGTCGGAAAGAGGAATAACTAGAATCTCAGCAAAACAAGACCTACGAGAACTTTGACTCCCTTGAATTGGAGACTGCGGAGATGTGCGATTTGGGTCGTCGTAATTCACAGAAGGAGGTTGTTCTCCATCGACTACATTGTAGTCTTCTATTTCAGCACGGTTCTTGCGACATTCTGCTGCTAGTACAATTGCTAGTGGCCTCCGCCATGGTTGCTTGGGGCTCATTGAATCAAGTGTCCTCTTCTGCTCTTCGAGGGCCTATCTCGCTCGTTCCAATTCCATTTCATGTTCTCGCTTTGTACCCTCTTGAAATGTAAACAGCTTCGGCTTCCTTCTTATCTGAATACCACCTTTAGCATTCTTATAATCACCTGCGCCACTGCGTTGTGCGAATGACTCCACTTGTTGCGCAGCCTGAAACATTTGCAACGTAGTCTGCGCAAATGGTAAGGTAATCTGAAAGTCTGGGTCCCAAAACTTGATCAGCTGGGCGCGAGTGTCAATAAAACGAACTTCTTCGAGCTTCTCGGGTGTAGCCCACGTAATATTTCTCCTCTTCCTCTTTTTGTCGGGCTTGGGAGACGATTCTTTGTCCTTGGCCATAGTTTCTGGATGTTCCTTGTCTTCCGTTGGATTACCAACACTTTTTGTCGGCGAGTTTCGCGAAATAATATCCTTCACCTTTTTACCAACAAGCATGGAAACCGGAGTCGTTTGTTGCTTTGACCGTCCGACTTCTGTCGTAGAGCGAGCAACCGCCACAGGGCTGCTGCGCAACATGGGAAGCAAAGCGCCCCCAGCGATTGCTTGTGCTTCGCTCGACGGTGTTGCGTTGGTCGACGATGTTACGTTGTCGTCTTGTAGGTTGGGAAGAAGACGATGGCGATACATTACGTATGGTATGACGATTGGGTTCAACGGGATTACAGTTTGCAAATTTTGATAGACCAGTAACACTGGAAGGTCGAGACGGTTGATTGAATGACACGGAAGATAAGGAATGGATGGCATTTGGATGCGATTGGGTGGATAGAAGTTGTGGCGTTGACGTCGGAAGAAGTGATGTGAGAGCGGGCAGAAGGTGCGGCAGTCGGGGAGAAGTGTTGCGACATTGGGCGTAATATCTGGTTCGACTTAGCTCGTAATACGGGTTGCACTTGAACGCCTTGATGATGTCAGGGTGAGATGATGACAGGAGTAGGTTGTGGAATTACGTATTCAGCAGGTGTTATGGGTTAGATGGCCGTGGCAGACGTATAGGGTCTGATCGGTTCTATACGGGGTGGTGCATCGGGTGCAGAGCGGAAGTGAGGGGTTTCGAAGAGGGAATGCCGGTGCGGGATGTTCGCCATTGTGTTGTCAAGGTTCTGCTTGACAGCGCTGTTTGTATCCAGGAGGTTTCACTCGAGAGGGACGCGGCGTTGGAGCATGCGGGGCTTTGTTCGGCTACGGGCTTCGGGGGCGAGGCGGGGGTATTGGGGTGGGAGGGGAAAGAGGTGGCGGGGTCTCTCATAAAGGGTGTGTGTGTGCAGAAGGCTCGACGTCGTAGGATATTCAGACGTCGGCAGCTACGCAGCAGCGCTTACGTACGCGATAGATAATAGCCACAACGGGGGATGAGCGCAGCGTAGGCAGCGACAGCGACACACAGGTATACCTAAACACGCTACCGCGCGACGCGCGAACAAGGGGGCAAGGGGGGGCATTGACATTGCGGACCGCGGCAGCGGGGAGGTCGGAGGAGGGCGGGTCGAGGCGCGCAGGCCGGCATGAAGGCAGGAGCGATGCGAGCTGGAAGCAGGGTGGTTGGACTCGGTGGGCGGCTTGAAGCGGCGCGGGCGCGCAAGCATCAGAAGCAAACGCCGCGCGCGCCGTGGCAGCAGCGGCGCTGCCACGACTGGCGCGCGTGGCTATCTGCACGCCCAGCACACGCGTGCAAGCCGTTGCAAAAAAGCGCGCGCCACGTGTGCGCTGATTGGGCGACGCGGGGCGCTTACACTGGCAGCCGCGCGCGCGTCACGACGGCGCGCCATGGCGCCGAGGACTCGGCGCACTGGCGTGATGCGCGGGATGGAACCGGCCGCGCCGCGCTTGCTCACGCACGCCCCGGCCGCCGCCACGGCCATCCGCACGCACGTTGTGAGCGGCAGCTGCGCGCTGAGCGCGGGCACCAAGTAGCCCGTCAGGGTGTCGTCGGCGCCCGTCGTTTCCACCACCGCCTCCGCGCCCACTGCGAGCTGGTGCTGCAGGCTGGTCTCGTGCTCGGAGTACACCACGCCGTATTTCCCTAGCGTCAGCACCAGCTTCACGTCCGCGTCGCACAGCTTTCTGAACGCCGGATATGGCCACCGCGCATGCGTCGGCCACGCAAGTCGATTGAGCTCGCGCCATTTACAGCTTCACGCCGCAAAGTTGCTCAATCTCGATTTCGGTCATGATGATCACGTGCGTGTGCGTCCAGACTGATGCGGTGCGATCGAACAGGAGGATTTGGATGCGGGCACGGGACCAGGATTGAACACCACCAGGCTGTTGTTGAGAAACGCGCGTCCACCGCTACCTTCTGAACCATGTTGTGCACTATCTCCAGGTGAAGAACAACCACGGCTGCCGGCAGCCAGTCGTACACGCGTTCACACATGGCTGCGCTCACGAGGTTGTTCGCACCGGGTGCCACAACGATTCGATTCTCGCCGCTATGCGCGTCGAGCAGAATCACGGCAGTGCCCGTGCTGGCCTCGTCTATCAGCTGCATCTGCGAGACATCCACGTTATACTGCCGCGACGTGTTCAATAGCTAAGGGTGCCATCCGGTCCAATCGCGGACAGCAGATGCACGGAGAGCGCGTATTCCGACTTTGCGGCCGCCACGGCGGCGTTGGCGCGCTTTCCGCCTAGCGTGCTGGTCTTAGAGTGCGCGAGCGCGGTTTCTTCTGCCGCTGGGAGCGACGAGATAAAGAACGTGATGTATTGCTTGATGGATGATATGACAAACACTTGGTTTCCGAGCATATCTCATCGATGCGATAGACGGCTGCATGGTGGTGGAAACAAGTGCTTTCGGCGGAGGTCGAAGTGAGACCAATTGTGTTGTCGTACGGGGTGGAGAAGACTGCAACAGTACGTCTTGCTTAAGAACCCCCCAATGGTGTTACTTTTCCCTGTAAGCTGGAACTAAGAATCCACCTGTGTAGCAATTGGGGACCCTTGAACCATTTCCACACTTACTTATGCAGCAAACCCACGATGCCAATCAATCAGGGGCCACTGGTTGCGGCAAGGCTAACTTCAGTTCGCTAAGGTGTACGGCGAGCGAAAGGGAGTTTGTATTGAGATCGAGGCCGGTTTGACAAAATCTCAAGGTCTCATACAGATGCTTTCGATCCAGCCAGCATCGCTGCGCCACAATCAAGATTAGCCTTTATCTTATCGAGAACACGTTTAAAGAACGCCTTGTCTTCCTCAGTTGTTGCTTGATCCATCATACTCATAGCTTTTCCAATTGCTTCCAGCGCTGACGTTGTGTGGCGAGCATGAGCTTCAAACATTTCAAGCTGTAATGTGCGCCTTTTTAGCTCATCATCTTCCTCTGTACTCGCATTCTGCTTTCTTGATAAAGCCGACAACAGTCCATCCATACCAACTATGTTAACGTCACGAGTATTACGGCGCGATGACTGGTGACTACGACTAACTGTATTACCGCCATATCCATATGGTGAGATTCCAGCACCAACCCCTTCTTCCCGCTGAGTATCTGCTTCTAAAGCTCTTGTGGCAAGGGGTTGCAGAACAGGATGCAGCTTAAGAAAACAAAAGGCATACATAATGTAGGTCATACCATTCGCATAAGAAGGAAAGGCATCAGAATCTCCCTGACCAGTACCCTCGTACCGCGCCAAACAAATTCCGTACTGACTCTTGAACCGCAAATTTGCGCTTCAACACACCTCCCTCTCGATAATATGGTCGCTGTAATGGGTCAATTTGGCAAATATCGCTCAGTGAAACACCGCCAGAAAGAACAGTATTTGCAGTAGGCGTGAACAGAGTATCATTGAACAAAGGAGCTATTCTTTCACACCAGGGATCTTCATGTTGTTGGTCCAATTCCGTTCAGCTCATGCACTCCATGAGTTTTTGTCGAGTAGCGGTCATACAAGGGTCCGCAAGTACATGCAAAAGTCTACAATACTCGGATGCTTCGAAATTAGGTGATCTAGTATCACCACGTTGGGCAGTTTCATGAGGTGCTGTGGTTCACGGGTATCCAATGCGAACCATTCCATCTTCTACAACTGGGACATCTCCGCGAATGTAATTGCAAACTTCCTCGTCACCACTGTTGCGATCAATTCGAACGGTTGTAGTGGACAGTTTGTTACGAAAGTCTGAATTAGCTCAGCCTCGTCAGGTAGATCTTTGACTGCCCTTTTTAGCTCTTCATATGCAAGGCAACGCTGGACCATTTTTGTTGCTATGAGTTGAAGTTTCGTAGCTCGCTTTGCGTTTTGAGCTCCCACCACTTTCACTACTTTCAAAGCACGTCTGCAGTACTCATTATTCACCTTTTTTTGCTGTAGAGTATGGAGAGCTTCGTTCAGAGAGCTTGGCGGGTGATGAGGTGCTGAAGCATTTGCAAGAATCTCGGAATGCGGGGTAGTTGCTTCGGTCATTATTGAGTGCGTCTTGAACGTTTCCCAGCGATTGCGTCGGTGATTGTCGGTAGTGAACGACATGAGAAACGGTCAAGCCCTTGCACTTGTAAGCTGGATGCAAGCCTGGAAACTGATTGCATTTCTATCGTAAATGCAATGATTAGTGTGAAGATGCAGCGCAGAAGGGCGTGTGGAGAAGCATTGAAGAGGAGCGTCCGTTACGCAAAGAGAGCAGATTTTTACTAGAAGCAGCAGGAAGCCCTCAGTATCAAGCAATTAGGGCGGACTCAAGGCTGAATACGACGCACACCATTCAGGGTAATACGAGTCAACGGCACGTCTCCAGTTCCTACGGATTCGGCGGCGCGAATTAGCTCCTATAGCGCGGCGCGGATCCTGAAAACGGCGTCGCGGAAGCCAGCAATATAGCCCGTGCGGTAATCGTACGTGACGTTGAAGAGAATTTCGTGAATCTCGTCCACGATGGAGGCCTCCTCTGCCTCTACATCGAGGACTGAGCGGGTACGGCGTGGCATGGGAGGTGGCAGGATAAACGATAGGTGCAAGGGTGGCTGCAGCGACTCGGTGGGATGTCTGCAAGGTGACGAAGACAGTCGGATGGCGTGATGCAGGTATATGTGCAGCACCACTCAGCAGTTGACAGAGTGGTGGCCACGTGGCAATTTACTGGGTGCACCTGAGACATTAATCCACCAATGCATTGGGAAGGAACTGACAATTAATTAGGGAAATTGATTAATTTTCAACAAGAAATTGTTGGGAAGGAATTAATGTCTTGTTGACAAACCATTACGAACAAAACAGCTGAGGACATGTCGGTGACATGTCCCATGGAAAGGAATTATTACTTGTCAACAAGGAGATAACCTTACATGTCATCAATCAAATGGAAACGACTCATAGATTCGGGCAAAACTAATGGAATTTCGAACAATTTTTCTGTGGAATGGAAGGCACACGCGACCTGACCTGTCTCAATGAGAAGCTGCTTCGCGTCTATAAAGAGACGGTCAACAGACTCATTATGGCCAGGTGGTTATGACCGCATCAAAACAGCAGTTGTGGGAGGAACCAATCAAGAAACCCACACAAGACATAAATATACAAGTAGTAACTAGTGAACCCTTAGATTAGAAATACGACTAGTATGCATTCTTTGAGATTATTCAATGGCTCATTTCTTTATATAAACCCCCCTCCGAAGAGCGGTGGTCTCCAAAATCTGGAGGGGGCAGACCACCTTGACGACCTCACACACACTTCCTTTGGCAAACCCCCACCACCCTTCAGAGCAGTCTGCTCCCCCTTGCCATCAACCTTCCTACATTCAACCCAACAGTGAGCGGCTTGGTCTCCCGCTTCGCAACTCGTCTCTACGCGGCTAGTCGTGCTGGCCTGTCTTGGGCTCGCTTGCACTTCCACGCCGTCGCTTGCAACTACCAGTACACAGTTCCGACGAACTTAGGTTGACGTTTGCGCACCCTTTGCGTTCTTTCGCTCCCCGCCCAGCTGTGGACTACTCTAGTTTTCTGTCACAGGGCTGCTGATCTTTGCTGCCTACCATACGCTAGCAACAACAGAACGCTACGTTGCCGTCAACAACAGCACGACGGCTGGTACTCCATGGTGTTTCGTTTCTGCAGTCGGGTTGTCACCACCCGCGCTATTCGTCCACAAAAATGGCGTCCACATGGTACCCCCAGCAGGGCCCAGTTCCGCGTGAACCAGTCATGTCTTTCAATGGGACTTCTATGGATGTCCGAAAGTTTCTCTTCTATTTCGAGAACGTGGCCACCGTTGGTATGGATGATGGTGAGCGCGCAGTGAGGCTTCTCGGGTTTCTAGAAGGAGAGGCCTTTAACTTTTATTATGATATCTACGCTATGAACGGTTCGCTTACGAGTGAGGCCCGAGAATACGCTGGTGTGAAGCAGGCCCTCATTGAGCGCTTTGGGGCCACTGATAGCCTGAAGAGCAAATTCGTTGCGCTGTCATTGCTCGTCTAGATTATGGGGAACTATAAGGATCATTGAAGAAGATGGATGCTTATTATGAGTTAGCAGGCTTCAACGAGAAGGCGAAGTTTGGCCTTCTACGTAATGCCGCTATGGAGTATGCCGATCTAGCCCAATTTATCATCTTCCGCGGAGCGGACACTTACGACGCTCTCAAGGGCTTGGTGAGATCCTTTGTAGCAGGAAGGAAAGCGCTGGGCTCCTACGGCGCATTGAGCGCGCTTCCATTACCGAAGCAAATGTTACAGAGGACCTCGAAGACGAAAGCCGCACGCCCGAGTGCAGCGCCACTTGAAGACAAGGTTGAGCGACTGGCTGAGCAAATGGCGGAGCTTCACCTTCTCGTAAAGAAGACTCAAGCGGCAGGGCCTCGTCAAGAGAAGGAGCAGACTTGCTTCTACTGTCACCAGCCTGGTCACTTTGCAAACCGTGGCGAACTGAACCCGCATCGCAACACGCGCTGCGGTCGCTGCGGAAGGATCGGTCACTCCGTAACGACTTGTTGGTCCAAGCCTAAGGCGAAACCAGGCTCTAACGTGTCCTTTGAAGGTGTCAAGTCCGAGTCGGGCGTGGAGAGGGCTTTAAAGGAAAAGAACGTGCGCATCAGGTCTGAGGAAAACCCTGTGTCAGTGGTTATCAATGACTCTGACGATGATGATGTCGTGACTACGACGAAAAGAGACTCAGACGGTAACCCTCTGCCAAAGCAGCCCCGCACCACTACCCTTCCAGGCATCTCACCTGTGATGTTTCCCCAAAGCCAGGATGCTGGAGCCGTGGCTAAGCCACCAAGAGGAATCTCGAAGGCACCATCGAAAGCGCGAAAGACTTCAACTGGCAAGCCGAAGGCCAAGCCTAAGAAGATTAAGATCCAAGAGCATATCGCTAAGTACAACGTTTATGAAGAGCTTGCTAAAGCCCCAACTGGGATTACGTTTGGTCAGTTAGCTCGGGGAGACGCTGACAACGCTAAGAAAGATCTTCGTCGGATTCTTTCCGGGAGCTTCAGTGGTAAGAAGGTAGCACTCGCTCAGGCTCCGGCGCTGCCTCCATCCCTAAAAGTGGTTAATGTGGCGGTATACGGGACCGTGTGCCAGGCGTTGCTGGATTCAGGCGCAATCCCCAATTTGATGTCGATCGCTTTTAGCCAAAGGTTGTCTCTTGAACTAAGGCCTTCAGGCCGGAGGATCATTGTTGCTGACGGGACGAAATCCTTGGTCCGAGGGCGAGTACAAGATATACCAGTAGTATTCGGCTCTCTGCGAGCACCTTTGGACTTCTTAGTCGTGGAGAACCCCCCCTTTCACGTCATAATTGGGTGCCCTACGCTTGAATCTTTGCAAGCTTGTTTGGACCTTGGCACTCAGCAAGTCTCCATGCGGTTCGATGGTGACAGCACCGTCTTGCCACTGGACTACCATCGGCCTGATGAAGACTTTGTTGAGGAAATGGCACATACGGACAGTGAGGACTTCACGTCGGCCTCCGACTCGTTCTCCTCCGAAAGTGAGGATGATCAGGATGAAGCAGAACCTACTTTCTTCTTCCCGAAAGGCAAACCGGACACGTCGGCATATGCTCTGTCCGCCTTGCATCATGAGCAAGGATTGCCGAGCGGACGTCAGCCCTCAGTTGTCTCGCTCCATCGAAATTATTTGGAAGATTTTCAGGAGTTGAACGTCACCCAAGAAGAAGGGGAACCCGTGCTGCCTCAACCACAAGTATTGGATGAGGAGCACGAAAGACTTGAAGCGGCAGACGAAAAGGAAGACAGTTCGAGTGAGAATGATGAAGAAGGTTCTCCTCCACCCGAGCAAGGTCTTGTCCTTCCGATAAGGAGCGATGTTGTCTTGTTAAGACCGGAAGATCCAGATGGTCAGCCGGACTACCTCATCTTCCGAGTTTATCGTCGTTACCCTCAGCTGGCGCCTGGTGATCCTGTCCATCCTCACACATCTCAACTACCTTATGGGAACATGGGAGTACTGGAGGTGGATCCCCTCGCCGCACACGTAGTTCGATTCGAAGAGGGGTGGCCAATGCCAGACACGCAAAGTGAGCGAGACCCTCCCGACGCACCCCAAAGAGAGGAACGACAAGAACATGTCACTTACGTGGGGCTCCAGGGGTCTGTTGACGACCGTCATCCGAATCCATCGTCTTTCCAAAGCTCGTCGACGGACACCAGCGTCCAGCAGCCTGATAAGAGCGAGAATGTTGAAGAAGTTGTACACCATGAAGATGAAGTCGAAGTAGATGAAGAAGAAGATGCAGATGAAGAAGTAGATGATGAAGTGAATAATGAAGTAGGTGATGAAGTAGATCATGAAGAAGATCATGAAGAAATTGCAGAAGAGGAAGACTCCTCCCCCGAAGAGGTTGAGATGGCTGACACGCCTCTCTATCGGGACCCAGTCCTCACTATCCCCATCAAGGACGAAGTCAAGCTGTTACCACTTGAAGAAGGCGAGCTTGTTAGCGACTTTTTGGTCGTGCGGGTTGAAATACGGTACCCCGTTCCCAATCCTGCACATCCTCCGCACTTAGGGCAACACAACATGCCCTTTGGTCGTATGGGAAAGCTGGAGGAGGATGACGAGGGCCTTCTTGTAATCGCCTTCGAGGAAGAGCTTCCTCAAGAGGAATTTCAGACGCAAGCCATTAGCAGCTCGGGAAGCACCGGGTTGCGGCCAGGCCCCTCGCAACCACCTCTTAATGCTAGAGATCCCTCCAAAGCATCGAGCGATGAAGAGCAATCTAGCGAACAGCAGGGTCCACATGGGGTTGACGATAGTGAAAAGGGTTGAAGCAAACTGCCTTACCTCCCAGGTTGAGTTCTCATTACTGGATCCCATTGCTCGGGACGGAGATGGTAGGACCTTTGACAGAAGAGACTATCATCCGGATGCGGATCAAAGGGCAATTATCCTTGAGAGAGTATCGCACTTACCTCTTGAGGCACAACAGAGGTTGCTAGCCACGTTGCTCGACCTGGATGTCGTAGCCTGGTCTTTGTATGATCTGCGCCCCTCCGATGTCCCCGTGATGCACGAGTTCTCACTCACTGTCGATACACCCATATACTCTCGAGTAAGACGCCTGCCACCAAAGCATGATGAAGTGGTTAGGAAAGAGGTTGACAAGATGCTATCAGCAGGTATCATCAAGCCTTGTACATCCCCCTGGTCTTTTCCCGTTGTCATAGCTACTAAGAAGGACGGGAAGCCTAGGTTCTGCGTAGACTATAGGTCCTTGAACAGGGTCATGAAAGCCGATCGGTGGCCGTTGCCTCGCATGGAACAGATATTTGACGATATTCGGGGAGCCTCCTTCTTCACGACTCTTGACCTATTCTCAGGATATTGGCAGATCCGCATGTCACAGAAGTGCAAAGTGATGACCACTTTTGTCTGTAGGCAGGGCACGTACCAGTTTGAAGTCATGCCGTTTGGGCTCATGAACGCGCCATCCACGTTCCAACGTATGATGGACTCGATCTTCAATCGCTGTGAGTTTGCTCGGGTCTATGTTGATGATGTGGTAATAATTTCTAAAAGCCTTGAGGAGCACCTCGAACATGTTGGAACTGTGCTGAAAACTATCTCGTCGCATGGTCTAAAACTGAAGATTTCCAAGTGCGAGTTCGCTCAACCAAAGATCAAGCTGCTAGGGCATGTTGTGGAAGAGACTGGTGTGTCTGTGGATACAGGAAAGGTCGAGGCCATTCAAAATGCTCCAGTGCCAAGGACAGTTACCGATCTAAGAAGCTTCCTGGGCCTTGCGGGCTACTACCGACGATTTATTACGCATTTTGCCGAGACCTCGTCGGTCCTGCATGCCTCCACCTCGGGTAAGGGAAGACTAGAGTTCACTGATGAAATGCTCAAGGCTTTCAATGAGTTGAAGCAGAAACTCACGACACCCCCCGTCTTGGCTTTTCCCGACTTTGACTCTCCATTCCGCGTTGAAACAGATGCTTCCTCAGTCGCACTGGGTGCCATTCTGGCGCAAAAGAAGTCAGATGGGAACTTTCATCCGCTACAATACGCGAGCAGAACCATGACGGCAACAGAGAAAAGGTATTCAGTATGTGAACAAGAAGCCTTAGCTGTTGTCTTTGCGTTGAAGAATTTCAGAATGTACCTACTTGGTTCTCAGCCCTTTCAGTTGGTCACGGACCACCAGGCTTTAAAATATGCGTTCACAATGAAAGATATGCACGGTCGGCTGGCCAGATGGTTGGACTTCTTGGCTGAGTATGACTTCGAAATCGTCTATCGTGCTGGCGACAAGAACCACGCAGCGGACTACCTTTCTCGCTTTGCCATGAACAAATATGAGAACTCAGCTGCCGTGGCCGCCCTAGTTACTGACGCGTTCAATGGCTTAGAGCCTTACTATGCCAACATCGCACGGCACTTGAACCACATGGCGATCGACGAAGAGGACCCCAAAATTAAGGCTGCAATCAAATGCAACGCAAAGAAGTTTACAGTCTGGGATGGAGGCCTTTGTCGCAGAATGGGTGGTTGGCTAAGGCTCGTCCCCAATGTATCCGAAAGGATCCAAATCATTCGAGCCTTCCATGATGATGTGGGGCACTGGGACTTCAAGGCAACCATGAAACATCTCTCTACTAGATTTTGGTGGCCCACTATGCGCTTTGAAGTCTCTGAACATGTCAGGAGCTGTAACGGATGCCAATTCATGGGCGCCTTTCTAGCTTATCGCGCTGGTCAGCGGGCCTCACTTACAAATGTTTTCGACACATTTTCTATCGATTTCGCCGGACCGTTCCGCCCCACTCGCAATGGTAATCGGTTCCTTCTGATAGGAGTGGAGCATTTAACAGGATGGCCTGTCGCTCTAGCTACGAAGAACGCCACAGCGGCTGAAGTTCTAAGATTTGTGAAGCAAGAGATTGTTGCCCCCTTCGGTTACCCACGTGTCATCATATCTTATAATGCAACATCTTTTCTAGCGGCTACGGTGCAAGAATACATGTGGGAGCACGGTATCTCGCTCAAACCTGTTCTAGCGTACGCACCGATGTCAAATGGACGAGCAGAAAGGATGGTGGGAACCATTAAGAGGTCACTAAGCAAGATCATTCATGAGAAAAGCGTTGGCTGGGATGAAGCATTGCCTGATGTTTTATTCGGGTACAGAACTCGTCAAATGACTGAGGGGTACTCCCCTTTTGAGCTGCTATACGGGGTCTACCCTCGCATGCACCATACCGATCCTCCTCCGTTCATAACTTCGGCCTCCCCGGCAAACAGAATTACAGAACTTCAAGTAGCCGCAATCGGTAGGGCCACTCGCGTCGATAGGCAACCCGCGCGAAGGAACGAAGGACGCTATGGCCATAGGTTTGCAGTGGGAGACCAGATCCTAGTCATGCGAGCAGGAGCTATGAATCCCGGAATCAAGTGGCCGTCGTTTATCTCAAAGTTCTATGGCCCTTGTCATGTTATTCGTGCAAGTCACCCTCGGTACTACCTCATCTCTCCGCATCGCCGCATGTCCCGAAAAGGCATACACGCAAGGAGACTCAAACCCTATTACGAGCGACCAAGGACCTTGCGACAAGAAGTGAGTCATGCACTTGACATGGTTGCAATGCCAATTGTTGTCGACTACGAAGTTCGCAACCCAGAAGTAGATTATCTAACTCTGGAAGTCGGTGGTCGTACACTAGAAGACTGGCTTGCGCCATTGGATTGTGAAGATTGGGAGAAGCACAGGGTTGTCTGGAACTGCTTCCATCTCTGCCTTAGCGTACACCACGTATATGGTCAGTACATCACAAGACGTTCTCATGAAATGCTGGGAAGGTTGGCACGAAGGCTACACCCACAGATGACGAGACTTGGCGCTGATAGAACCATATTCCTTCTCTATCATTATGTGGTCGGAACATATGGTCACCTCCCGCCAGCAGCAACACATGAAGAACAAGTGGTGGACTACATCCGACTTATCGAACAACGGGAGGAGTTCATTGTGGACTTCAATCCAGACTCCGACTACCCAGAGCCTCCATATCCGTTCTTATACACCACTGAAGAAGTTTCGCGCAACGGAGCTTTGGAACTACGATGTAAGAATCTAATTCCGGCCGCCCAGTGCCAAGCGAAACTGCGTTACGGTGGGAGTGGTTAAGATGCAGCGCAGAAAGCCGTAATTGTCGGAGAAGGCATTTGATAAGGGACCCAGTCTTACGCAAAGAAAGCCAGATTGTTTTACTTTAGAAGCAGCAGGAAGCCCTCAAGTATCAACAATTTACAGCAGACTCAAGTACTGAATACGACGCACACCATTCAGCGTTGGTAATACGAGTCAACGCACGCTCCAGTTCCATACGGAGTTCTGGCGCTATGCGAATTCAAGCTCCTCTCCCTTCCACTATCGCCGGCCTGCCCATCTCGTGAATAACGGTGTTCCGTCGCGCGAAGCCGAAGCAATAATACTCACGTGCCACGAGGTAATCTGACGTGCGTGATAATAGAATTTCTGTGAATCTTGCGTTGCCACGAATATGAGGCTCTGCCGCCTCATAATCGAGAGAGCTGATCGCAAGGCGCTACGGCGTGGCATGGGAGGTGGCAGGATAAACGATAGGTGCAAGGTGGCTGCAGCGACTCGGGTGGGATGTCTGCAAGGTGACAAGACAGTCGGATCGCGTGATGCAGGTATATGTGCAGCACCACTCAGCAGTTGACAGAGTGGTGGCCACGTGGCAAATTACTGGGTGCACCTGAGGACATTAATCCACCAATGCATTGGGAAGGAACTGACAATTAATTAGGGAAATTGATTAATTTTCAACAAGAAATTGTTGGGAAGGAATTAATGTCTTGTTGACAAACCATTACGAACAAAACAGCTGAGGACATGTCGGTGACATGTCCCATGGAAAGGAATTATTACTGTCAACAAGGAGATAACCTTACATGTCATCAATCAAATGGAAACGACGTCATAGATTCGGGGCAAAACTAATGGAATTTCGAACAATTTTTCTGTGGATGGAAGCACCGCGACTTACCTGTCCAAGAGAAGCTGCTCGCGTCTAAAAGAGACGGTCAAAGACTCATATGGCCAGGTGGTTATGACCGCATCAAAACAGCAGTTGTGGAGGAACCAATCAAGAAACCCACACAAGACATAAATATACAAGTAGTAACTAGTGAACCCTTAGATTAGAAATACGCACTAGTATGCTTCTTTGAGATTCAGGCTCAATGGCTCCATTTCCTTTATATAAACCCCCCTCTACACGCAAGAGCCGTATGGTCTCAAAATCTGGACGCGGGCAGACCACCTTGCCGACACCTCACACACACTTCCTTTGGCAAACCCCCCACCACCCGTCTCCAGACAGTGTCGCCTCACGCCCGCCCTTGCCATCAACCTCCTAGCAATATCAACCCAAACATGAAGCGGCATTGTCTCCCGCTTCGCCCAATGCGTCTCTACCGGCTGAGTCGTGCCTGGCCCTGTCTGCGGCTGCGCTTGCACTGTTCCACGCCGTCGCTTGCAACTCACCGTACCACAGTTCCGACTCGAAGCTATAGGTTGCAACGTAGTGCGACACCCGTTCTGCCTTCTCTCTTGCTCCCCCGCCAGCTGCGTGGACTACTCATAGTTTTCTGTCACAGCGGCTGCCTTGAATCTTTGCTGCCTACCATAACGCTAGCCTCAAACAAACGAACGCTACGTTCCGTCAACAACAGCACGACACGGCTCGTACTCCATTTGGTGTTGGTCGTTTCGTGACAGTCGGGTTAGTCAACCCACCCGCGCCATTCGGTCCACCACAAATTGGCCGTCCACCCAATAGCTCTGCTGTTCTTCCTTGAGGCCGAAACGAATCCGACTGCCTTCCGAAACGTGACATGCAGAAAACGTTTGGCGTCAACGGTGTGCGAATGGCGTATTGCCACAAAACTGAGATGCACCGTTTCCTATTCACAAATTAACAAAGTTATTATAATGGCCTTATAGTTTTCGGAGATGTAATAAAATGCCTAAAGTGCAGCGCTGCACTTTAAGCGTCATATTACTTGTCTAGTTTAAAACTACCGCTTAACTGTAACACGGGCAATTGTATGCGTACCCCGGCGGATCGATGTCTTGTCTTCCCCTGCAGAGGGCATTCTTGCCACACGTCGCATCAATTCAATTGCGCTTTAATAAATCAACTTCTTTCGGTTCCCTCGAATACCCAGAGACAAAATACAGAGGACTAGGCCCAGAGCGACCGAGTTGCTCAGCTTTCATAGAGCTCAAACTCCGACGAGTGTTCTGGACCAGAATTTCTGGTCGACGTTTCGTCCACAGATGTGCATATTCCAGAACACACCACCGATTACTACTTAATTCGAGAACTTATGAGTTCACGGATCTCAGAGGCGGAACCTCAAGATCTGAGCACGATCTGCATAACATGAACCGAAAATCCTTACCTGATCTTTTAAGGCATAATTTCATCTTGCTCAAGTAAACATGGTCCAGAAATTGTATTGCCTTTCTGCAGAAAAGTTCAACAAAACGAGGGTGTGAGGTATAGCAAGGCCAAAACTCAGACAACTGGAGATCTGTGGAATGATAATATACTGCCACTTTCTCATTCAAAAAAGCCGTTCACATCTTTCATTAAATCAGAGGGAAACAAACGTGAAGCGAAAGTGTGGACAAGGTCTTCTTCACAGATTTAATGACAAAGCATGAAAAAGTCATATGAAGTTGGATTGTCCTAGGCCAACTCCTTGACGGTTGCAATCTCTTCGTCACATATTATCACAAAATAAGCGAGCCGGGCAGTATTGCATTTATTTTCGAGGAATCTTGGGAAACACTATCTTCACATTTGATTCCTAGTGATAACTACCTCTTTTCCTTCTTTTAGCTAGAATGCCGTTTTGCACCTCAAGGCTGATTGACGATAGATATAGAGTCATCAGAAAGCTCAACTCCGGCGCACAAGACTGTATATCTGTAAAGGATACTAGGGATGGTAACCAAGAGCGTGTATTGCGCGAAGATAGGGGACAGAAATTCTTTGCAGAATACAAACGAGTGAAGTACTGCAAAGTACGAAACTTATTCTGGGCAGCAGGTAACGTTACAGGAACACTTTCCCAAGTATTATATGCCATACAACGGCAAGGAAAGTAACATGCTGTGGATGACATGCGTGATGACATTGTTCGACAAGTCCTTAGGTGATTTCAAAGCAGCTCGGGGCGGGAAGACTCTCAATGCAATGTGTATTGAAGGTCGGAATCCATTTGATTAAGGTGATTCGGGAAATCCACTCGAAAGGAATCGTTCATCTTGATCTGAGCCATCAAACATCATGACACAGACTTCGGGAGAACGGAAAAATAGGTTGCATGTTATAGACTTTGGGATGGCACGTTTGTATAGGTGTCTTCGAACAGGAAAACATATATCGAAAGGTCCTAGCCGCTATTTCAACGGAACGATTGTCTTTGCATCTCAACGAACGCCATCGCTATAAGCAGGTTTCTCGTCGGGATGACATGGAGTCGTTAGCATACCTTCTGGTTTATTTGGCGACGGGGACACTGCCGTGGTACTACTTATCAAGGTCAAATTCGGAAAGTGAAATCCGTTGTAATGGGTTGATATGAAGAGACGTATGCTCTGCAGGAAGAGATATAGTGAGGCGTTACAGTCGGAATCAAGGAGTATTGGCGATAGTACGCAGATTGTCGTTCACAGAGGTAAGGCCCAAGATACTGGCTTTTGATAGGCCGCGGCTGGAACTGCTTTGAGTGATATTGTCGGAGTTGGCCACTCCCTAAGTATGACTGGGGGAATAGGACGACTTTACTGAATTAAATGTAGATTTTGCAGGGAGATGCGGGAAAAGCCAATTCTTGCGCACTTTACAGCGAACGCTAAATATATCAGCGCTTTGAGAAGAAATCTTCTCAAACAAAAAGGGCGCAAAGCGCGCTTGCTTCAACATGCTTAAAATGCTCTTTCTTTCTGTTGAAAAAAGGAAAACCAAGAATCGAAACCTTTTTATGTTTGAAAATAGTATTTTTAAAGTTAGATAAAAAACGTGAATTTCTGCTTTACAGAACATTTAACAGTTTAATTATAACTGGCTGCGAGCTTTGCACTAGTAGCCATAGCAACCTCCAAGAAAAAAATCTTCATATCTTTGCCGTGAAAAGGTATGAAGTTTTTGGAAACAAAACTTTAAGTAGTTTTCTTTCGAAAACCGCCGAAACCACCATGACGATCTCCCCCCTACCAACTGTTCACGTCACTGGTATCCAATCTTGCTCGTTGAGATGTTCGCTCTCCGATTTTATTTCGCCAAGATAGTGTTATGCTAACGTATTCTAGAAGGACGCACAGAGTTGGAAGAGTGTAACCTGGATCCCATCATTTCCAGACGACGTGACGCGGGAAAATACTGCCTCACAGATTGGGTCGGCCCCTGAAGCCTTAGCGAGGGTAATTCGATCAACCTGGTTACAGATCCCATAGTCTTCGAAAGGAATTCACAGTCCACCAATTCAAGGCACCACAGGATTGTCAAGTCAATGTCCTTTGGACATCTATGTACGTGTACGGTTTGACAGGTTCTCCATAAGTATTTTCCACGGTTTTTGGAAATTCCAAAACTTCGATTTGGGCAAGAGGGCTGGAGGGTGACGAATGCGGACGGACAAATGCACGTCACTCTGGCAGGTATACCGAAGGCTGGACGCAATGACCACAGCACGGATACGTGCCGCTCCTGCGTCGTTTCCAGGTCGGTGGCCTGTCGACTCAATCAGTTGACGTAAAAGGACAAGATTGAGGGCATTTTGCTTGCTTGCGGGCCGCCAGCTCGGAATTCGGGCACTTCTGTATGTGAAGGTTGACTACTGACTAGCCCCAGATTGTTCAAATGGATTTGAACAGCATTGCTGGGAGAAAAGCAAAATCGCCGCAAGGAGGCCGCTTCGTGGTCAGTGCGCGGGCGACGGCGTGAAAAGTGGCGGCTTGAGTATGATCTGTTGAACATCTTCACGTAATCTATTATGGACACGTGTTGCAGACACAGAAACACCCTCTCACAAGAACTAGACTATTTCTCATCCTTGGCAGCTTTATGCTTCAACGCAACCAAACAGGGTCACAAGGAAAAGACAAAATGGCTATTGCATATGAACATATGACTTAGTCTCAGAATTAGAGGGATCAGTTTGGGAGACAAGCTCACCGCTAAGCGTTAGTCAGAGTGATCTAATAGCGTTATAGCGAGCGACGCGTCCGGGCTACCGGCATAGGTGTAGCCTGGTGCGGCACCATGGCTCGGCGCTTGGAAGGTTATGGAAGGAGAGCGGTGCCGCGAGATCCGGTGAGGCTGGAGTCCTGCCAGGCAGACGGATAGTGGATTGCCGTGATGGGCGTCCCAGCGGGCTCGTTGGTACGAGAAAGTGCTGGTGCAAAGCTGCTGGGGCACCTCTGCGGCGGCGCGCCGGAAAGGATGGGCCATGGGACGAGGAGGATGGACGTTGGCGCACAACGCAGTAGCATTGCGAGGAGGATAATGCGATCATTTTGGAGCGAGTGTGAGTTATTTGGCGCGGTTACACCGAGCGCCTGAGGCACTTGAATCTGAGGAGCGGAGTGGGGGCAAGCGGGGCGAGCATCTCTCGAGGTTGAATTGTTTGAGATGTGTTTGTGCTTCTCGAGGTGTGGCCCGATGTTGAGGTCAAGAGTGCCTTCTTTATAGTACCTAAGCTAGTACGCATGCAATTGAAAGACCCTACGCCACCAAAAACGCCAATTATCCCTTCGCCCATTTTGTTTGGACCATGCACCAGGGTTGGCCAACACAGGTGTCTGGTTTACCGCAGGTGTTTGTCAA